>JANAVB010030220.1:29531185-29718685 GCA_029216955.1 Iris pallida
TGAGAGTCTATGAGGGGTAATAGGGAATTAGCATGTTAGTGAGATAAGGTAATAGGATATGGGTTGATTAGATATGATATTTTGTTGGAGAGTAAGGTATTGTTAGATATAGTTATATGTTAGATAGAGTTTATGTTTTAGAGTTTGAGTTGGGAGGGTATCGTAGGATACCAATATGGTATCTTAGGGTAAGTAGGATTTACCCTATTTCTAATGTTAAGATAATTGCCTATAGCTAAGGTAAGTGTTTAGGGTTTAAGATATGGTTAGTATTGGGTTTCCTTGGTTGGTAATGGTCAAAAATAGTGCTCCTACACTAGTTTTGACTTCGGTTGACCATTTTGACCAAAAGTCAACAAAAGTCAACCGAGAGTCAAACTTAGCCTAAAAGTGAATAGAATTGACCGAAATCAAACCAGAGTTGAACAGTTGACTGAAAGTCAACAGTTGGTCAACATTAGATTAGTTTGACCTAGGATTGACCTAGAGTTGACCAGAGTTGACCAGAGTTGACCAGGGTTGACCAGTTGACCAAAAGTCAACTGTAAGTCAACCTTTGACCTAGTTTGACTTGGATTGACTACCAGTGACCTAGTATGACCCACTATGACCCAGTTTGACCTAGTTTGACTTAGACTTGCATATCATGACTTAAAATCAGTTTTCATTTCATTATAAAAGCCTGTTTGACTTATAGTCTCTCATCTTTAGGTCTGTGATTACTCTGAGCGTTTGTTCACCTTATCAGCTCAGGACCACAGGCGAGTACATTTATTGATAGTTTTTATTGTCTTGATATCTGCTATATTCGATTAAGTTGTAGTGTCTTACTCGATTTCCAGTCATGATAGTTCACGGACTAGTATATGTTGGAATATCATGACATGAGATGTTGTTCCTAGATTTTTTTGGTATATTGGTACATTTCCAGTCTTGTTCCCCGTACTTGTATAGACACCAATTTCTAAGGGGACTTGCGACCCTCTTATGAAATCACGTGTCATGACGTGTCATGTCTAGATCCATTATACTATTCGGGGATAGGGCAATTATTAGGGGTATGTGATCAAAGCCTTCCTTTCACTATATTCTTGTGCTTGCGTCACCCTCACCTCACGTAGGGTGTAGCGAGATCTTATTCATGTGCTCGTTATCCAGGTTGGCCGGCATGACCCTTTTCAGATTTTCTTGTGATTGTCGGACCAAGTGGATAACTTGTCCTGTAACATTTTCCAAGCCGATCACATAATGCTCTAATAATTCAAGACACCTTTTATATTTATTTATCGTATCTTATATCCTGCTCAGTTCTAAATTCAGTACTTTTCTCACCATGCTATGATATTCATTTACTCATATGTCCTACTTGCCTTTATGTTGTACCTTGATTGGAGACTAAGTTCTGTTAGGGAGAAGGGTTACAACCCTGGTCCTTGTTTGCTTAAGGGTTATAACTCAGCTTCCGAATGGTTCCTCAGTCATCCTATATCTTTGTCTTGTATTTTATTATACTGTCTCTTATAGAATTTATCAATTTATATGGAACTGTTGTTAGTGTTTGTACTTGCTCATTTTTCTGACAGGATACCATTGATATTGTAACGCCCCAGTCCCAAAATACGTAGGACTAGAATGCAATCATGCTAGCTGTATACATACGAAGTATATGGACCCTCGTATATATACATAAGCTGTAAATGCAGTAACCGAGGTACTAAATCTCATCCACAAAGATAAATAATGATATAAAAGCAACTTTGAATTTGTCATGTATACAATCGTTGTGCGGAGACAAAGTCCACTACCAACTAATTTTAATAAGAACGAAATATACAAGGAAAGGAATTTAGTAGAGCAAGGAGATGACGATCCAAGAGCAACATCTCGATGAACAGAGCGCAAGTCATGGCCTTAGCTTGAGCATCTGCAGAAATCATAAGAGCACACACCTGGCGAGATAACCAGGTCCTCAGAGGGACGTAACAAGATACATCAACATGCCATATAATACTGAATATAAAATATGCCACAATCAAAGAAAGTGACAAGACACAATAAGGTAATCTAACCATACTAAAGTGAACATGCAGTGAGAACAACCTTTCGTCGCATGAGCCCTGGCTGAAAATGGGATCTGGTATAGTCCCCACTTGGGCACCAGTGACCGAGAGCATGACGTTCAAAAACGACAGTGGCCAACCTGAGAGGCTCATACCCGTATCTCCAGCGGAGCTTCCGGGTTATAGGGGATGTGCAATCGAAGCCCATACGACAAGAAAATGTTCTCCCCACCCAATGTACCTATCATGTCGCATCCACGACCATGTAACACTACTAACCGTCAAGTCTTCTAACATACAACTATTGACAGTTAGACCTAACACACGTCCTGCACGCATCAGTGATCAGCCCACACGCAAGTCCGTAGACTATATGCTACTCATAACTCACACATCTCGTACAACAACAGTGTCAAAGTCTATGCAATGCACTAAGCTAGTGGTAGTCCCTTAACTCTAAGTCCATATGCAATCAAAGGGTAACAAGGTACAACTAATATCACTGAGCAGGCAGTAATCATGAACTAGAAATAAATGAACAGTGATGTGTAATAAATAAAATGCAACTAATTTATAAACAGTAAATTGTGGCAAGGTATCTTGCCTGTTATGTCGCCTGGTGGTACGATGTTCTGTCTTGTCTCGGTTGTCCAATAGCCATGCTTGATGTGAAAGGGTCCGACGAGCGTGAAAGTAGGAACGTACTATTAGTTAGATCAAGATTTCCTAATCTAGAGAGAATTTGAGAAGAATGAAAATTATATATTTTATATATATACTTGTCTAGAAAAATTTATTCAAAAATTTATTTTTGATACTTGAAAGTATGTTTTGTTGGTCAAACTAATTTTTATAATTTTCAAAAATCTAAAAAATCATAAAAACTCCATGATAATATTTTTCCACAATATATATATATATATATATATTTGGTAAATATTATAGATATATTTTATTAAATAATAAGGATAATACTAATGTTAAGAAAATAATAATAATTTTAATAATAATATTAACAATGCTAATAATGATAATAATAATAATAATAATAACAATAATAATAATAATAATAATAATAATAATAATAATAAAAATAATAATAATAATAATAATAATAATAATAATAATAATAAAAGCTAAATCTAAACAGCCACTTCCCATTTCCCTTTTAATAAATATAATAATAATAATAATAATAATAATAATAATAATAATAATAATAATAATAATAATAATAATAATAATAATAATAATAATAAAATAAATCTAATACTTAGCCCTTAACTTTTCCCAATTTGCTTACACAATACGAGAGAGAGAGAGAGGGTGAGGGAAGAGCGAGGTTTCAAAGAGGGTGAGAGGGGGGATGCTTACCAGAGCGGGGCGGCAGCGGTCGGCGAGACCGGGCGAACCGGAGGCCAGGCTCGGCTAGCGCGAGCGGCCATCGTCGGGCTCGAATCGACGTCAACCGTGCGGCGGGCGGCATTCTCGGAGGGCGCGGAGGTTCCGACGCTCGAGTAAGGGCCGACATCAGCGCGCGAAGGGCGGCGACGGTCGGAGTGGTGCGAGGGTTTCGTTCCTCGGGTGGCGCGGTCTGATGGAGTAGAGGAGGCGACGGTAGCATCGGGCGGCGGTTGGCTGCGCCACTCGCTGCGACGGATGGGCGTTCGGGGGCTGGGGGTCGGACGACCCTGGCGTGGTGACGCCCGTACGGCAGAAGGGAAGCGGCGGTGATCGCCACAGCGGAGGCTGCTGGGGAGCTCCGGCCAGGCGGGCGACGAGGCTTGACGGCGGAAGGTGACGAACTTGGGGCGTTGTCACGCCCCAGAACCAGAATACTGGAGAGCGGGGGAATGACTCAGCCAGCTACGTATTACAGGTAGATGAATACCGTATAATACGATCAATGCTGTCTACAAGACGAGGGGGTGCATACTACATGAAAGTCTCCCTATGGTCACTTTACTTCTATTGTCTCAATCATTCAATCAAGAAACAGAAATAGAGAACATGTGAGATAAAGCAGTAAGGCGTCCCAAATGCTCAGTCAAAATGTTCTTGATATCTGGCTTTATAAAATACAGCCAGATGATGTAGTAAGTATACACAATTGTTAGCAGCTGCAGCCTGACTTAGTTACAATTATGCAAAAGTAGGTACAAGACAATCCGACTAACATGTCGGTGCCAAACGGCAAAGTATAAAGTAGATAACAAAACGGGCGGGGAAGTAAAAAACCCACTCGAGTCCTCCTGCGATCATCCTTCTAGTGTTGACCATCTTGGAGGTAGAAGTAAGCTGGATCCTCAAGGACCGGCTCTAAATCTGGCCATGCAAAACCAGAGAGGTTAGACCTCTAATAGCAAGTACCGTAAGGGAGCACGATATGAGGAATGAAGCCAGTAATAAGAGAATATGATAATAGATCTCTGCTATCTACTAGGACTCACACAACATCACGACACTTCGAACCAACCTCCCAACCAAACAAGGACAGAAGTTGGCCCGTCATGTCCTGACATTCTAATTATCTCAGTTAAGTAACAGAGTAGGTACAGTACACAAACAAATCAATTTAAACGGCCAGGCAACTACTACGGCTTGCTATTGTGAGTCCCAAGTTATCCTAGAATTATGCAATAAAGGATTTCTCAGTTCTTACTATGCGCAAGCAAGGCTAGTTTACCCAGTCAATCAATTGCGCCAATCATGAATTAGACGAGTCCCAGCGGGACGCCCGTCATTAATATACAATATTCAATAGATAATATAACTAGATACCGCTTCCTGCCCGTGTGGCAGATTTACAGTATCTGTGGGGACCAACCGGCCTGTCGGGCACTACTAGTCCCAAGAGGGCTGCCATGTAAGAACTCGGGAATCCATTCTCTATGCAATCATTATTTTATTTAACTTAATAGTCTCTACGTTGAGTGAAGTACCATGCCGTGGATCATGGTCATTCAGAATGAGTACTTTCGTACGGGGTACGATATGCACAACTCTACAATGATACCAGTGCGGTCAGGTTGTAGGTCTTACATAGCGTAATGCAACAATCAAAACTAACCACGGAGTAATCATGCCTTGACCATAAAGTACACATGCTTCTTTGGTAAGATAAATAAATAATAAATGAATTTAAGCCTGCATGTGCCTGTATGCCAATATTCGGGATTAGCCAGTCGATTTCAATAGTTCATAATTAATATGAATGTGTCTCATTCATTCAATTCAAAAAGACGACTAGCCAGTCTCTTAGTTCCAACTAGGAACGCATGATCAATTATTAGTCAAGGTCACAATCATTATCAATGGTGACAAGGCATGAAAGTCAACTAGAATTCAGTGGGGTCGAGTCTACAACTCTCAGGGTTTAATTCCAGTCAATCGGGGTATCTATAACTCAATTTATGACACATGGTACATCCTACGTAACAATCTATATTTAACAGAAATATTAACATATCATGATTAAATCAAGTTTGTGCCAAAAGACGTAAGGATATAAAATGGACGTTAAATATCTAATAAAATATCAATATACAGGGCTATAGAAGATCCAAGATAAGTAGGGTCAGGTCCAGTTGCGCCTAAACATCAGGTTGTGCCTGAGTCAGACTGCGCTCAAGTCAGGCTACGCTCAAGTCAGCCTATGCTCAAGTCAGCCTACGCTCAAGTCAGCCTACGCTCAAGTCAGGCTACGCTCAAGTCAGCCTACGCTCAAGTCAGGCTACGCTTAAGTCAGCCTACGCTCAAGTCAGGCTATGCTCAAGTCAGGCTACGCTCAAGTCAGGCTACGCTCAAGTCAGGCTACGCTCAAGTCAGGCTACGCTCAAGTCAGGCTACGCTCAAGTCAGCCTAGGCTCAAGTCAGGCATCTCCAAGAGGCAGCGTATGGACTTCATACGACTCCTCTTCAAGACAGCGTATGTACTCCATACGACTCCTCATCAAGGCAGCGTATGCAAGACATACGCCTCCAAAAGGCAGCGTATGAGTCAGACTGCGCTGTGCTAAAGAGCGCACGCAGCTCAGTGGCGCAAGCTAAAAAGCTCGCGCACACTGCTCACTGTCTTCTCCAAATCAGCAAGAACTCCATGGTTTGAACCTAAAGCTTCAAAAGTCCATAACTTGGTCAAAATAAGTCCAAATCCAACTTTTCAAAGGTCAAAATTAGGTAGAATAAAATTCTCTACAACATAGAACCATCAAAACTTGAAAACAAAGAAGTTTGATAGATCAAAACCACCAAAATCTAAAAATAACTAATTTCTAGATCTACATAAAATAAAACTTCAAAACGAAAAATGCCAAGTTCTAAACTCTCTTAGAATGACAAGGAAAAGAGAATGGAACCATAAAAATGGATTTTATGTGGAAGCAAGATGTACTTGCCTACGGGTTGGTAGGTAGAGGGAGTTATGAAGAAGAAGAAGAAGAGAAGTAATGAAGGGAGAGAGAGAGAGAGAGGATTGGAGCTTTAAATGGTGATGGTGGGTTCGGTTCATGATGAACCACCATAACCCGAAAATAAACCAACCTAGGCCAAACCTAAAGTAAGCTAAAGCAGAGAATAAAAACAGAAAGTAAAATACAGAAAATTAATTGCAGAAAATTAAATAACATGAATTTAAAGAGATTTAAATACAAAACAATACATGATAAACATTTAAATAAATATATTAAAGCAGTACATGTATTAAAAATACGTATACTGGAAACGGAGAGTGACATCTCTACCCTCCTTAGAAAAATTTTGTCCTCGAAATTTCAAATCTAAGCAGGATAGGAATATCAAGGCCAAACTAGTACAAGCAATTTAAGCAAGCAATCATTTTACAATGTCTATAGCAAGTAACATATCTATATTTAACAATCTATGATATCAAGAAATTTCTACTCATAGGGCGACTAGCATGCGGAGTTAAGACAATCAAGGTACACGGGAAGAAATATACCTTGTGAGTCAAACAGATGTGGATACCGTGATCGGATATCATCCTCACGTTTCCACGTTGACTCTCCTAATGAGTGATGACCCCAAGCAACCCGGACAAGACTAATTGTTCGGTTCTTGAGTATCTTTTCTCTTCGGTCCAAAATAGACACAGGCTATTCCTCATAAGACAGGTTGGTACCAACAACCAGCTCAGAATGATCAAGGATATGGCTTGGGTCCGATACATACCTTCACAGCTGAGATACATGAAACACATCATGTACCTCTCATAACGAAGGCGGAAGGGATAAACGATAAGCAACATCGCCCACCCTATCAAGGATAATAAATGGGCCCACGTACCGCGGACTCAACTTCCCGCGAACGCCAAATCTAATGACCCCACGAGTAGGTGAGATTCGTAAGAATACGTGGTCTCCAATAGAAAACTCTAGCAGCCTACGATGCTGGTCCGCCCAATGACAATGTCGATCCTGCGCAACTCGAAGTCGCTCTCTAATTCCTTTAACCAATTCAACTGTCTGAACAATCATTTCCGGGCCTAACATCTTTCTGTCCCCGATATCATCCTATGCTAGTGGCAACCTACACTTCTTACCATATAGTGCCTCAAATGGTACCATCTGGATACTGGCTTGATAACTGTTGTTATATGAAAACTCAACTAAGTGCAGGTAGCTTTCCCAAGATCCTCCAAAATCTAGGGTGCAAGCTCGCAACATATCTTCCAAAGTCTAAATTTTCCTTTCTGATTGGCCGTCCGTCTGTGGATGGTAAGCCGTACTAAATTTTAATTTGGTGTCCAAACTACGATGTAAGCTCTTCCAAAAATGTGACGTGAAACGGGTATCTCTGTCTGACATAATACTGACAGGGACTCCATGCTGCTTGACTATCTGCTGTATGTACAACTCCGCCAACTTTTCTGTAGATTGTCCTACTCTGAAAGGAAGAAAGTGTGCTACCTTTGTAAGCCGATCTACTATCACCCAAATAGCATCTTTACCACTTGGTGATCTCGGTAAACCGGTCACAAAGTCTATTGTGATGTGTTCCCACTTCCATTCCGGGATAGAAAGCGGTTGTAATAATCCAGCTGGCCTCTGCTATTCTGCCTTTACTTGCTGACATATTAAGCAACGGAAAACAAACCTAGCTATCTCCCTCTTCATTCCGTTCTACCAGAAGTGCTGCTTGATATCTTGGTACATCTTGGTCCCTCCAGGATGTATAGAATACTGAGAACTGTGAGCTTCTGTCATAACTTCCTGTCTGATATCTCTACTAGGTACACATAGACGTGATCCAAACCTAAGCGTACCATCTTCGTGGATTGTATCTCTTTTTTGAGCCCTGACTCACATTCTGCCCTAAGCTTCTGAATCCTTGGGTCCTGTGCCTGGGCTGCTTTGATCCTGCCTACCAAGTCGGATTGAACTTGTAGACTCGCCAGAATTCCTATATCATTAGGAAGTATAACTTCGATGCCCATCTCCTGAAGGTCTTCTAAGATGTGCTTCTGCGTTGTCAACATAAATGCGCCGCCTCTTCTGCTGAGAGCGTCTGCTACCACATTAGCCTTGCCTGGATGATACTGAAGCTCCATGTCATAATCCTTGATCAGCTCTAACCATCTTTTCTGCCTCATGTTCAGCTCCTTCTAAGTAAAGATGTACTTCAGACTTTTGTGGTCTGTGTACATGTCCACTCTGTCACCATATAAGTAATGCCTCCATAGCTTCAAAGCAAATACTACTGCCGCCAACTCCAAATCATGAGTTGGATAATTTTTCTCGTAGTCTCGAAGTTGCCTAGATGCATACGCTATCACCTTCCCATGTTGCATAAGGACACATCCAAGTCCTTTACCTGACGTATCACAATATACAGTAAAACCTCCGGGCCCAACTGGCAATGTAAGGATAGGTGCTGATATCAACTTCTGCTTCAGATTCTCAAATGATGCCTGACATTCTGCCGACCAGACGAATGGTACATCCTTTCGTGTCAAGCGGGTCTTGGGTGCTGAAAGTCTTACAAAACCTAATACAAACCTTCTGTAGTATCCGGCCAATCCTAAGAAACTCCGCACATCAGCTACGGTCTTGGGTACTGGCCAACTCTCTACTGCTTCTACCTTCTTGGGATCCACTGCTACTCCAGCTCCTGATATGATATGACCCAGAAATAAAATATGGTCCATCCAGAACTCACACTTGCTGAGCTTGGCATACAACTGGTTCTCTCTCAGTACCTGCAACACTTTCCTGAGGTGGTCTTCATGCTCCTCTTCACTAGCAGAGTATACGAGAATGTCGTCGAGAAACACCACGACAAACTGATCTAATTATGGCATAAAGATGCGGTTCATCAAATCCATGAATATAGCTGGAGCATTGGTCAAACCAAACGGCATTACTAAGAATTCATAATGTCCATACTTCGACCTGAATGCTATCTTGGGAATGTCTTCCTTTCGAACCCTCACTTGATGGTACACTGAACGAAGATCTATCTTGGAGAAAACTCTAGCTGTGCTCAACTGGTCAAACAAGTCGTCGATCTTGGGTAGTGGGTACTTGTTCTTTACTGTCGCCGCGTTAAGCTTCCTGTAATCGATGTATAATCTGGATGATCCATCCTTCTTCCCCATAAGTACCACTGGTGCTGCCCATGGTGATATGCTAGCTTGGATAAACTTCTTCTCCTTCAATTCCTCTATGTGCTGATACACCTTGGCCTGCTCCGAATCCGCCATTCTGTAAACCCGATCTGATATTGGTTTAGTTCCAGGTGCCAATTCTATGCTGAACTCAATATCTCTAACCGGTGGTAGACCTGGAAGTTCTTCAGAAAACACGTCTAGAAATTCTTCAACTACCTTCGGAACTTGAACTTCTTCCAATGCCGTTATTACTCCCTGCTCTTGCTGAGTTGCCTCTGATCTGACTAAGGTGAATTTCTTCATGCCTGAAATATCAAAAGATACACTCCCACTACGATAATCTATTATCGTATGACTGTCTTTCAGCCAGTCTATGCCTAAGATAACGTCGAAATTTCTAACAGGAAATTCTATCAACTAGGCGGGTAAGGAATGCCCGCAAACTACAACACTACACGCTAGAATAACTCTACTAACTCCAATGAGCCCATTGCCAGTGAGTATATTCAACCTCCCTGGCAATGCCTCGAACTCCATTCCTAGCCGTGTCGTAAATTGTGCAGATATAAATGAGTGTGATGCTCCTGAATCAAACAATGCTACTGCGGGATATGAGCCGACGAAAATGTTACCTGCCACAACATCTCTCGATGTTAATGCCTCCTCCAAGGACAGTGTGAATGCCTGCCCTCGACCTCCTTGCTGGTTTTCATGCGGTAGCCTAGTCTGGTGCTGCTGCTGGCCCCTGCCTTGATGATGCTGGGGTGGTCTATGCTGGTGTTGCTGTATCGGCGGTCCCTGCTGTCGAAACATCTGAGCCTGTGGCTTTAACGGACGCTGGGCCAATGGTCTCACTACTACCGCTGGTCCTCGATACTGCCCTGCCCCTGGTGCTGGCAGAGTAAAAAACTGTTGCCCTGGTCCTCCTGACCTCGAATTCATAGGACATGTGGTAACCCAATGATCTGGATTTCCATATATCAAATACAGTCCGTTTAATGCCCGACACACATCTCTAGTGTGCTCCATCTTCCCATAATAAGTACAGCCCGCTGGGGGTTGCTGGTTCTTCTTCTGTTGCTGCTGCTACCTGGGTGGTGGTGCTGGCCCTCGCATTGCCACATCGTGAATACGAATGCCAAGAGATGGTGCTGTTGTTCGGGGCGCTGCTCCCCCTCCTCCTTCAATCTGACTGTGAGATCTCTTCTGACCTCCAGTCCTTACCGTGATCCTCTGAATGGTGATCTCATGCCTTCGGGTTGCCGTCAATATCTCATCAAAAGTCTGGTAATTGTGCCCCTCTATCAATTGCAAGAGCTCAAGATGAAACCCTTGCTGAAACCTCATAGCCCTCTGGCGCTCCGTCGCTACCATCTCTGGGGCAAACCTACTCAATCTGCAGAACTCCGCTGCATAAGCATCTACCGTCTTGCCGGCCTGCTTGAGGTTGATAAACATCTGTTGTAGCTCAAACTGCGCCACAACTCCATAGTACTTTGTCTTGAATCTTGCTGTAAAATCGTTCCAAGCCACAGGACGTCTGATGCCTATCTTCTCTGATTCCCACCAATTACGTGCGAGATCATGAAGTAACAACTTCATATGATCCACACGTTCTTCCGTCGGTACCTTAGCCGCCGTCAAAATAGCCTCAATATCCTTAAGCTATGCATCTGCTGAGATGGCATCCTCCGTTCCTTCAAAACGGCGGGGGTTGAACTTGCAAAATCTGGTTGATGCTCCAGAATCCGGCCTTGTCCCTCTTTCCAAAGCTGTCTGCAACCCTTGGTTGAGTAGTACATTCTGCTCTTGCAACTGAGCGTGCATGCGCTGTTGGGCTAACATTTGATGTTGTTGAGTAGCCATTATCCCTCTCATAATTTCCAGAAGAGCCGGTGTGTCCATTCCCGCAGGGTAGGTGGAACTGTTGGTGGTGGTGGAACATCCGGATACTGCGATCCAGCTGCTGCTTCCACTATCACTTCTTCCTGGGTAGTCTCTTGAGTTAGTACCGGCCTTTGTTGCTGACCAACATGGTCAGGTTGTCCATGTTGCTGTCCATGTTGTTGCTGTCCAGCTCTGACAGGTGCGGACGAGGTGCCCCTAAGAAAAGGGAC
This sequence comes from Iris pallida, assembly GCA_029216955.1. Lineage (NCBI taxonomy): Eukaryota > Viridiplantae > Streptophyta > Magnoliopsida > Asparagales > Iridaceae > Iris > Iris pallida. The sequence goes on from JANAVB010030220.1 coordinate 29,542,990, forward strand.
AAGAGAAAAATTAAACGACCGGACAGGAAGGATCAATGAAGTCAAAGGATACTGGAATGTCAAGATGGAGTTAAGAACCAACGAATCATGAGATCAAGGGGGAATATGTGTGATTTGAGACATCCTATAAATTAAAATACCCCACAAGTCTAAAACCAGACCTGCGTGGGCCACCACTAAAACCTTGTCACGCCCCAGAACCAGAATACTGGAGAGCGGGGGAATGACTCAGCCAGCTACGTATTACGGGTAGATGAATACCGTATAATACGATCAATGCTGTCTACAAGACGAGGGGGTGCATACTACATGAAAGTCTCCCTATGGTCACTTTACTTCTATTGTCTCAATCATTCAAACAAGAAACAAAAATAGAGAACATATGAGATAAAGCAGTAAGGCGTCCCAAATGCTCAGTCAAAATGTTCTTGATATCTAGCTTTATAAAATACAGCCAGATGATGTAGTAAGTATACATAATTGTTAGCAGCTGCAGCCTGACCTAGTTACAATTATGCAAAAGTAGGTACAAGATAATCCGACTAACATGTCGGTGCCAAACGGTAAAGTATAAAGTAGATAACAAAACGGGCAGGAAAGTAAGAAACTCCCTCGAGTCCTCCTGCGATCATCCTTCTAGTGTTGACCATCTTGGAGGTAGAAGTAAGCTGGATCCTCAGGGACCGGCTCTAAATCTGGCCATGCAAAACCAGAGAGGTTAGACCTCTAATAGCAAGTACCGCAAGGGAGCACGATATGAGGAATGAAGCCAGTAATAAGATAATATGATAATAGATCTCTACCATCTACTAGGACTCACACAACATCACGACACTTCGAACCAACCTCCCAACCAAACAAGGACAGAAGTTGGCCCGTCATGTCCTAACATTCTGATCATCTCAGTTAAGTAACAGAGTAGGTACAGTACACAAACAAATCAATTTAAACGGCCAGGCAACTACTACGGCTTGCTATTGTGAGTCCTAAGTTATCCTGGAATTATGCAATAAAGGATTTCTCAGTTCTTACTATGCGCAAGCAAGGCTAGTTTACCCAGTCAATCAATTGCGCCAATCATGAATTAGACGAGTCCCAGCGGGACGCCCGTCATTAATATACAATATTCAATAGATAATATAACCAGATACCGCTTCCTGCCCGTGTGGCAGATTTGTAGTATCTGTGGGGACCAACCGGCCTGTCGGGAACTACTAGTCCCAAGAGGGCTGCCATGTAAGAACTCGGGAATCCATTCTCTCCATACAATCATTATTTTATTTAACTTAATAGTCTCTACGTTGAGTGAAGTACCATGCCGTGGATCATGGTCATTCAGAATGAGTACTTTCGTACGGGGTACGATATGCACAACTCTACAATGATACCAGTGCGGTCAGGTTGTAGGTCTTACATAGCGTAATGCAACAATCAAAACTAACCACGGAGTAATCATGCCTTGACCATAAAGTACACATGCTTCTTTGGTAAGATAAATAAATAATAAATGAATTGAAGCCTGCATGTGCCTGTATGCCAATATTCGGGATTAGCCAGTCGATTTCAATAGTTCATAATTAATATGAATGTGTCTCATTCATTCAATTCAAAAAGACGACTAGCCAGTCTCTTAGTTCCAACTAGGAACGCATGATCAATTATTAGTCAAGGTCACAATCATTATCAATTGTAACAAGGCATGAAAGTCAACTAGTATTCAGTGGAGTCGAGTCTACAACTCTCAGGATTTAATTCCCGTCAATCGGGGTATCTATAACTCAATTTACGACACATGGTACATCCCACGTAACAATCTATATTTAACAGAAATATTAACATATCATGATTAAATCAAGTTTGTGCCAAAAGGCGTAAGGATATAAAATGGACATTAAATATCTAATAAAATATCAATATACAGGGCTATAGAAGATCCAGGATAAGTAGGGTCAGGTCCAGTTGCGCCTAAACATCAGGTTGCGCCTGAGTCAGACTGCGCTCAAGTCAGGCTACGCTCAAGTCAGCCTACGCTCAAGTCAGCCTACGCTCAAGTCAGCCTACGCTTAAGTCAGGCTACGCTCAAGTCAGCCTACGCTCAAGTCAGGCTACGCTCAAGTCAGGCTACGCTCAAGTCAGCCTATGCTCAAGTCAGGCTACGCTCAAGTCAACCTACACTCAAGTCAGCCTACGCTCAAGTCAGGCTACGCTCAAGTCAGCCTACGCTCAAGTCAGGCTACGCTCAAGTCAGCCTACGCTCAAGTCAGGCTACGCTCAAGTCAGGCTACGCTCAAGTCAGCCTACGCTCAAGTCAGGCATCTCCAAGAGGCAGCGTATGGACTCCATACGACTCCTCTTCAAGGCAGCGTATGTACTCCATACGACTCCTCATCAAGGCAGCGTATGCATGACATATGCCTCCAAAAGGCAGCGTATGAGTCAGACTGTGCTGTGCTAAAGAGCGTACGCAGCTCAGTGGCGCAAGCTAAAAAGCTCGCGCACACTGCTCACTGTCTTCTCCAAATCAGCAAGAACTCCATGGTTTGAACCCAAAGCTTCAAAAGTCCATAACTTGGTCAAAATAAGTCCAAATCCAACTTTTCAAAGGTCAAAATTGGATAGAATAAAATTCTCTACAACATGAAACCATCAAAACTTGAAAACAAAGAAGTTTGATAGATCAAAACCACCAAAATCCAAAAATAACTAATTTTTAGATCTACATAAAATAAAACTTCAAAACGAAAAATGCCAAGTTCTAAACTCTCTTAGAATCACAAGAGAAAGAGAATGGAACCATAAAAATGGGTTTTCATATGGAAGCAAGATGTACTTGCCTACGGGTTGGTAGGTAGAGGGAGTTATGAAGAAGAAGAAGAGAAGTAATGAAGAGAGAGAGAGAGAGAGAGAGAGAGAGAGAGAGAGAGAGAGAGAGGATTGGGGCTTTAAATGGTGATGGTGTGTTCGGTTCATGATGAACCACCATAACCTGAAAATAAACCAACCTAGGCCAAACCTAAAGTAAGCTAAAGCAGAGAATAAAAGCAGAAAGTAAAATACAGAAAATTACTTGCAGGAAATTAATTAACATAAATTTAAAGAGATTTAAATACAAAACAATACATGACAAATATTTAAATAAATATATTAAAGCAGTACATGTACTAAAAATACGTATACTGGAAACGGAAAGTGACAGACGTTGACCGTAGGAGGGGCTCGGAGGAGCTGGTCGGGACGACGACGTCTGCGGGATTTAGGTAAGAGGCTATCCCTCCTCTTTGCTGCGTTGGTTTGATGGAGACGGGTCGGAACGTAGCGGAGGGTTATGGAGGAGACGGCGGGACGGTGGAGTCGATGGCTGGAAGGAGAAGTCGAGGGGTCGGGTGTTGATAGTGGTGGTCTTGTGTTGGTGTTGTCCCTGACCGAGGACAGAAGCTTGGTCATGGCGGTTGGAAGATGCCTGGTGGTCGTGGTTAGAGTTAAGGGCTGTGGATGTGGTGATGGCTAAGTCTTAGGGGCTACCACGGCGGAGTTGTGGTGGTGTCGAAGGTGGTGACTGGCCGTGGAGGATGATGTCTGTTGTGTTGTAGGTGGTGATGGGCGTGGGGCGGCGCCGATGGTGGAGGTGGCCGGGTAAAGTCTGGGGGTGGTTGGATGTGTCGGGGATGTGTCCGACATAGTAATAATGTAATTGTATAATATGGAATAAGAATGGTGGACACAAACACAATACACATCTGTGGATGGAAAAATTCTGGAGGAGTACCTCTCCTTTTATAGGAGGTGGAAATTCCCAATTGGATAGGGATTGGGATTAATTAAATCCCAATTAGATAAATCACCTTTTAATTTAACCGATTTAAAATAACTCAATCCAATTCAAATCAAATTTAGATAAATTCTATTCTTCATTTTAAACGATTTTAAAATAAAGTCAATAAAATCTTTTACAATTTAATTTACCATATTTAATCAAATATTAAGTAAACAAAATTCTAAATATCTTTTTCATAATTAAATAATTATAGTAATAATAAATTTTGAAAATTACGATAAATAATCCTAAAGTGGCTCTTTATAAATAACCAAAAATATGTTACTATACAAATTCAAATTTCGTAAATATCTAGAATATATTTCACATAAACCAACATTTTCCAAATCACTACTTATTTTAAAATAACTCCTTTTATACAAAATAAAAATATTTATCACATATTATTTTTTATGTACTTTCCTATATAAATAAAATTTATGAATAAAAATATTTTTTCTAAATATGTACCTCGACACATATTCGCACTCGTCGAGCAAATCTGAAACGCAAATCTTGCACGCTACGCAAATAAAAATACGAACTTGTATGCGACGTACGAAGTACAAAAATAAAAAAAATTTAAAAATTGTAGTAGAGATTTACGGGGCTTACATCCTACCCAACTTAAAAGAATTTCGTCCTCGAAATTTAGAAAAAAATTAGCATAGGTAGGGCGAAGGGGATGGAAAGTGTTTATTTGAATAGATGTATGTGATCACGAGAATGCAAACGAAATATTCGTCGAGGAGGCGAGTGACATTTCAATGGCAATGATGTTTGCAAAAACAAAAGTATGATATTTATTTCACAAACTTTGTAAAGAATATTACAAGAATTCTGGGAAAGTACAACTATAGGAATCCGATCGGAATGACGATCGCTTTATCCCTTGGACGATGTGAACTTTTGAAGACGAAAGCTTTTGAAGATGACTGAAGGCAGGAAGCCTCTGATGGAACGAAGGCAGGAAGCCTCTGATGAACTGAAGGCGAAGAGCCTCTGAAGAATGCAGCAGCACTTTAGCAAGAACTCCTGGATTCTCTGAAGAGAATAATCTCTCTGTGTGTAATCTGATCTCTCTGATCTCTCCTCCGTTGAATGGAAACGAAACTCTATTTATAGAGTTCTGAAATAACTGTTTTGGGCAGTTATTCTGGAGAGTGCCTGGTTGAAGTGTGCCTGTTTTGAGCACGTATGACAAACTGCGCCTGTTTTGAGCACGTATGACAAACTGTGCCTGTTTTCACTCCATTATCACGAACGTGCACCAACTGCTCTAGACACGTGGCATTATTTGATTGACATGCGCTTGGTCGTGTACAGTTAGTGGGACACGTGTTGGACATGTAGAGTGGTAGTTAGGCGTTGATTTAGTCAAAGCGCGCCTGTTTCAGGGACACTGTGGCAAGCTCTGAATTGATGTTGTATTGAACTGCGCCTTCTTCACTGAGACGTAAGCGCAATCTGCAAAGTGTGCTTGATATAGTCAAAAGTAGGCGCAGTCTGTCGATAGTACCTGGTTCTTCGATATAGGTGCAATCTGTCTAGACAGCTATCATATCTTCCTCGAGTGCTACGCTGTCAGAATAATGATGAGATGTTATTTCGATTTACGTGCTATCAGATAATAATGATTATGTGATCTACGCGCGGTTTGAGAAACGCGCCTCTCTGAGTACTGAATAGGCGCTATTTGAGTTTGATTGAGAACTAGGCACAGTCTGCCCTGTTGACGGAAAACTAGGCGCAGTCTGCCCAGATTCATGAATTAGGCGCAGTTTGGCTAGCTGGCTGAAAACTAGGCTCAGTCTGTCCTGTTGACGGAAAACTAGGCGCAGTCTGCCCAGATTCATGAATTAGGCACAGTTTGTCTTTAAGCAGTCAACTAGGCGCAGTTTGATTTTTTTTTTTTACCTACAAGACCCCCTTCAAAGTTTTCGAAAGTTGATTTTATTCAAAATTTCGAAATACTTTGAATTTTGAAAATCAAATCAAGTTGCGCATAGGCTAAGTTGTCTGCTCGATCTGGAAGGATTAACCTCACGTTTCAGACATTTAATGAATATCCGAATGATGAATCTTCATTTTTCAAGACTGATTGAATTCAATTCTTTATGGAGGAATATAAACCACCGGATGATGTGAGGAAGAGGATAAACCGTCAGATGATGAAGATGAACGGTATAAACCGTCAAATGGTGTGATGAACGGGATGAACCGTCAAATGGTGATGATGAACGGAATGAACCGTCAAATGATGATGATGAACGGGATGAACCGTCAGATGATAATGATGAACGGGATGAACCATCAGATGATGATGATGAACGGGATGAACCGTCAAATGATGATGATAAACAGGATGAACCGTCAAATGATGATGATGAACGGGATAAACCGTCAAATGATGATGATGAACGGGATGAACCGTCAAATGGTGATGATGAACGGGATGAACCGTCAGATGATGATAATGAACGGGATGAACCGTCAAATGATGATGATGAACGGGATGAACCGTCAAATGATGATGATGAACGGGATGAACCGTCAAATGATGATGATGAACGAGATGAATCGTCAAATGATGATGATGAACGGGATGAACCGTCAAATGGTGATGATGAACGGGATGAACCGTCAGATGATGATGATGAACGGGATGAACCGTCAAATGATGATGATGAACGGGATGAACCGTCAAATGGTGATGATGAACGGGATGAACCGTCAGATGATAATGATGAACGGGATGAACCGTCAAATGATGATGATGAACGGGATGAACCGTCAGATGATAATGATGAACGGGATAAACCGTCAAATGATGATGATGAACGGGATGAACCGTCAAATGATGATGATGAACGGGATGAACCGTCAGATGTATGATGATGAACGGGATGAACCGTCAAATGAATGTGATGAACGGGATGAACCGTCAAATGAATGTGATGAACGGGATGAACTGTCAAATGATAATGATGAACGGGATGAACCGTCAGATGTATGATGATGAACGGGATGAACCGTCAAATGAATGTGATGAACGGGATGAACCGTCAAATGAATGTGATGAACGGGATGAACCATCAAATGATAATGATGAACGGAATAAACCGTCAAATGATGATGATGAACGGGATGAACCGTCAGATGTATGATGATGAACGGGATGAACCGTCAAATGAATGTGATGAACGGGATGAACCGTCAGATGTATGATGATGAACGGGATGAACCGTCAAATGATAATGATGAACGGAATAAACCGTCAAATGATGATGATGAACGGGATGAACCGTCAGATGTATGATGATGAACGGGATGAACCGTCAAATAAATGTGATGAACGGGATGAACCGTCAAATAATAATAATGAACGGAATAAACCGTCAAATGATGATGATGAACGGGATGAACCGTCAGATGTATGATGATGAACGGGATGAACCGTCAAATGAATGTGATGAACGGGATGAACCGTCTAATGAATGTGATGAACGGGATGAACCGTCAAATGATAATGATGAACGGAATAAACCGTCAAATGATGATCATGAATCATCAAAATGTCTGCTGGGGATTGAATGAACGGTTGTATGTCAAACTTTCAAGAAATCTGCCCAGCAAGATCTCTTCTTCGGTTAATGGTTCAAGAGAAACCATATTGCAGCTTTTAAACTTGTATTTGGAATTTTTCTTTTGCTTGGATAAAGAAGAGGCGGAGGCTTCAAAATCTGAGACCAGATCTGGATGAATCCACAAGATTTCCCCTTTAGAAATAGTCAAGGGGAAAAGTCCTTCATGTCGGGGAGGAGGAAGGTTCACGAGCTCCAGAGTAGTCCGAGGAATGGGAACTACGCCTTCTTCAACCTGCAGAGGTATGAAGTCACCGAACTGAACAGAGACGACATTAGCCGTCACCGTCTTTTCGTCCTGTTCGAGAGTTACTGCTCCAGATTTGATCATCTCTTGTATTTTTCCTTTAAGCACATAGCATGCTCGAGTAGGATGTCCGATGAATCTGTGGTAAACACAATACTTAGGATGATCAGTCTTACCAACCTCTTCCGGCCTTTTGGGGTCGGGCAATTGAAGTTTGTTGCTTTTGGTAAGACAGTCGAAGATCCTCATGATATCATCCTCATCAAAGGAATATTCCTCCTTGGGACGCTGTGGTCTCTGGGGTTGCTGAGACGAAGTAGGAGCAGGTTGAGAAACGTTGACAGTTAACACTTCTTTGCTTCTCAAGTCAATGGCCAAAGTTTCCTTAGGAGCAGAGGTATCTTTGTCTTTTCTATTATTATTCTGGCGATTGTTGTTGTTGCCAGAATTTGAATTTTGATCATCTTTGTCGGGATTCATGTGAACCCCCAATGTCTTGAACTTTTCAGCGCTGAGTTCTGCTGCCTTAGCATTGATTATGAAAGAAGGCCAATCCTGGAATTGAGTTGCCCCTGTCCACATACTGATAATTGGCAAGAGATTATTCTTGCAAGTATCAATTGTAACAGCAGATGGGGTTCCCATTGGCATTTTGAGAGCTTCGCGACGGAACCTCTCGATAAATTGCTCAGCAGGCTCATTATTTCTTTGTTTAATTTTAATGAGGGCTGACATGGTCATGTCGTTGACGCCTTCATAAAATCGTTCAAGGAACATCTGTTTGAAACCAGCAAAAGAAGTGATACATCCGTCTGGTAGACTTCGGTACCAGTCATAAGCAGCGCCAGTTAAGCAACTGACGAATACCCGAGTAAGAAGGGCATCATTAGGCTGAAGAGGATCAGTCATCAATTCAAAATGATTAATATACTGATTGGGAGATGAAGTGCCATCAAACTGCATAATAGTGGGGAATTTGTATTTTGGTGGAAACTGCATTTTCTTCCATTCGGCGGGATAGGGTTGTTTAATGCCCAACCGTTGTAAGCCTTTCCTTTGTGTATAGGCTTCAAATTGATTCCGCAATTGTTCAACAGCATCATTAGCATTCCCTGAAGATTGAGGATTGCTAGATTGATTGGTAATGACCGGAGGAGGAACCGCATGGTAAGCATCACCTCCAGCACCAGTTTGGCTAAGAGTAACCTGAGCTGGTACTGTGATGTTCGGAAGAAGTGGTACCCCCAGACCAGGGTTCTGAGGAGTGGAAGAAACCAATGGTTCAGGAGTTATGACCGGTGGAATGTGCTGAGCCATAATAACATCATGCATTTTAGCCATCATTTCGGCCATAGTCTTCAATTGTTCTTCTAGTGCAACAATCCTTTGATTCTGATTGTTAGAACCAGAAGCATCTTGTTCTTCAGAAACGTATGCTGTCACTTCTCGTGCCATGACAGATGACACAGTTTGTTCAGAGCCATCACTGTCGACAGCAAAGTCCGAATTACCCCCATCATGAGAAGTAGACCGATCACTGTAAGGAAGATTCCTTTGACCGATTGTTTCTCGGCTTCGAGATCGAGTATGCTGGTAAACACCATCATCTGATTCTCTAAGTCGGTCAAGATAGTGCTGGCTAGGTCTCCGGATCTTTCCATGCTTGTATTTTCTACCCCCAGAGTCTCTGGAAGTCATGTTGACGGAGGCAAACATTACCTCTTCTTCATCATCACTCTTTTGATCAACATAAGGGAAATTCAGACGCTCGAAGACAGAACGTTTGGTTGTTTGGCAACAACATTTGATAACCACTTCGTGAGGATGATTGCAATGATGAACTTGTGATTGTTTGGGAGAACTGGGGGTGATATTCCGTTTCTGCCTGAGATGATCCTGAAGATCATAGACAACGGGATAAGAATAAGTAGCAGGGATATACTCATAGATGACATTTGGAACATGATTTCGATTTCGTAAATGTTCGATTCCATGAGTATAAAGAGAGGTACTTGTCTGATTGGCATAATTGTCAGGATTCCTTGCCTCAAAAGGTTGATATTGAGGCAAGTTGACCTTAGCATGCTTGCGTTTCACAGAGGTAGGTTTTGATTGGGGTTTTCTATTGAGATATGCCCGTAAATCATTTAAACCGCCCCTGGGAATCTCAGTTTGTGAAACTTGTAATTTGCCTTGTTCGGATCGTGAAATCCGCAAGTTAGGCAATTCCAGAATATTTGCCTTGGGAGTAGGTAAAATACCTCTCTGATTAGTACGAGAACCCTTGTTAAGGGGGATATTCGTACTAATAGGTGCAGAGGCACCATCAGTTGGATCCTCCTCGATAAGAATCGAAGAAGACTTGGAAAAGGCCAGAGGACCCTTTCCATTGTTTTGAGATGAAGGGATAGCTAAAGAGCATTTCCCTCTGTTATCTTCCAAGTTTTACACTTGGGAAGATTGGAAGAAGACCAAGGGGCCTTTTCCTTTTGATAGAATTGAAGAAGGAGAAGCCAAAGGACTGTCCTCAACAAACTGCGCCTGTGCAGTTTTGGGTTTCTGGATTCTGGAATGATCCGGAGCAGACTGCGCTTGAGCAGACTGCGCCTGAACAGACTGCGCCTGTTTAGGCAGGGTAGCAGATGTATTGGACTGCGCCTGGGCAGCAGCAGAAGATTTGACTTGTGCCAATTTAGCACAAACTGTGCCAGAAGAAGGTTTGGTGGCAGACTGCGCCTGTTTCCCTAAGGAGAGAATAGACTGCGCCTGATTGTGAGGCAGAGATTGTGCTGTTTTGGCATAAACTGTGCCAAAAGATGGTTTGACAGCAGACTGCGCCTGTTCCTCTAAGGAGAGGACAGACTGTGCCTGGTTGGCATGTTTGGCCGCAGACTGCGCCTGAACAATCTGTTTCCCTAAAGAGGGAACAGACTACGCCAGGTTGCTAGAGATAGGCACTGGTGTCTTGGAAACAGCAGGTTGTGCCGAAGAAGTGGCAGCGTTCTTCATCAGAGAAGGAGCAGAGTTCTTGGGAGCCCACACTGAGCGAGTCTTGCTCTTGACGGAAGTCGTAGTGCGGCGAGGAGTGCTTTGTGCATTAATCATTGCTTCGTAGGCCGTTTGGTCAACTTTCACGACCAAAGTCTTCTGCGTCGAGCCGATAGACGCCGTGTCACATTGAGTTGTCACCTTTTCATCAGAGGAAAAGGTCGTCCCCAGCAGAGTCGCCATTTTGTTTGCAAAAACAAAAGTATGATATTTATTTCACAAACTTTGTAAAGAATATTACAAGAATTCTGGGAAAGTACAACTATAGGAATCCGATCGGAATGACGATCGCTTTATCCCTTGGACGATGTGAACTTTTGAAGACGAAAGCTTTTGAAGATGACTGAAGGCAGGAAGCCTCTGATGGAATGAAGGCAGGAAGCCTCTGATGAACTGAAGGCGAAGAGCCTCTGAAGAACGCAGCAGCACTTTAGCAAGAACTCCTGGATTCTCTGAAGAGAATAATCTCTCTGTGTGTAATCTGATCTCTCTGATCTCTCCTCCGTTGAATGGAAACGAAACTCTATTTATAGAGTTCTGAAATAACTGTTTTGGGCAGTTATTCTGGAGAGTGCCTGTTTGAAGTGTGCCTGTTTTGAGCACGTATGACAAACTGCGCCTGTTTTGAGCACGTATGACAAACTGTGCCTGTTTTCACTCCATTATCACGAACGTGCACCAACTGCTCTAGACACGTGGCATTATTTGATTGACATGCGCTTGGTCGTGTACAGTTAGTGGGACACGTGTTGGACATGTAGAGTGGTAGTTAGGCGTTGATTTAGTCAAAGCGCGCCTGTTTCAGGGACACGTGGCAAGCTCTGAATTGATGTTGTATTGAACTGCGCCTTCTTCACTGAGACGTAAGCGCAATCTGCAAAGTGTGCTTGATATAGTCAAAAGTAGGCGCAGTCTGTCGATAGTACCTGGTTCTTCGATGTAGGTGCAATCTATCTAGACAGCTATCATATCTTCCTCGAGTGCTACGCTGTCAGAATAATGATGAGATGTCATTTCGATTTACGTGCTATCAGATAATAATGATTATGTGATCTACGCGCGGTTTGAGAAACGCGCCTCTCTGAGTACTGAATAGGCGCTATTTGAGTTTGATTGAGAACTAGGCACAGTCTGCCCTGTTGACGGAAAACTAGGCGCAGTCTGCCCAGATTCATGAATTAGGCGCAGTTTGGCTAGCTGGCTGAAAACTAGGCTCAGTCTGCCCTGTTGACGGAAAACTAGGCACAGTCTGCCCAGATTCATGAATTAGGCACAGTTTGTCTTTAAGCAGTCAATTAGGCGCAGTTTGATTTTTTTTTTTTACCTACAAATGAGTCATTCGATTGACTAGAACAAAATTCTGATGATTTTTAGATTACGATCATGCACATGACAACCGATCAATGACTAAGCTCAATCAACCTTAACATTAAACTTAAAAGGGACAACCTCATAAGTAGGTAATAATTCCTTAATCCTTTGATATCATCAATATTCACTTATCATAAATCGTTCTTCCCAAGAATTACTTTCGTACTATACCCCCTTAAAAATTAAACAAAACAAATATGATTATAAATATACTCCAACTTCCTCTATCTCGTCATAGAATAGTCTCAAATTTTGAATTCCATAATCTCCATTTATACTAGCTCACTTATATATGTCTTTCCAGTTATAATTTCCTCTAAAATTTAAATTCGAAAATCTCCAACCAATTTAGCCAAATTAAAAATTAAAACCCTCTTACTACAAATTTGTATTTATTGGTTAGTGTACAATGCATCCATAAATTCAAAAAGTCCGTCTGCAATGTTCGATAAATCTTGAAAACTAACGATATATCTTCATAACTCAATCTTCTATCATCATAATTAAAAATTTTCTTTAATCTTTATTAGTCTCTCTCAAAGATTTGAATTCAACCATCTCAGTTCTTGATGGTAGGAATGAAATTTATCTCAACTTTCTATTCATAATCAATTGAGAACTTTAATCAAAATATAAAGGTTTCTTTCTTCAACAATTGGTTATCCTTGAAAAATAAGATCATCATAATGTCAACATTGTCTTTATCCAAAAATTTGCATCCCTAAACTTTATATATAAATTTTTGTTCTTAAACCACCAACACTTTAGACGATTCTTCACTCGATGTTTAGTTACCTTAAAACAAAGTTCGAAATTCGGGAAGTCTATTTATCCTTGGGTGTTTCGTCGAAACATAACATATCATTCCTTACCTCATCTATTTAGATTTATCGCACATTTTTATTCACGTCTATTCTATACCTCATAATCTCGTAATTATCTTAACCACTACATTATTTATCTATGCTGTGAGGTTCTCCAATCTAGCTTCTACTAACTCAAGATTGTCATGATCAAATTTTATTTCGTATAAGGGAATCATATAAGGGACAAGGTTGCATAAGCTATCGAGGAATCATAGTGAAATAATAGTAAAGCAGCTTAATTGGAAGGGAGAAAAGTAAGTGTTGCTAATATTGCATGAAGAGTAAAAAGGTGTTATGGGTCTAAGTAAATCAAGATAATACAAGAAAATAAAATGACAAGGATTAAGCAGTCAAGATAAAACATAAGGTTAAGCATTTAACGGATTTAGCAGATCGCAATCGGGCCGAAGATTCGAGTCGAGGTTGAGTCCATATATATAGTCAAAAGTATATCGGCACCACGATATAGGTTATAGTTAGTCTTTATTGCCCAAAAGTCGTACCATAGAAATAGAGTACAAGGGGACGTGTTTTAGTGGAACATGATATACCTACACGAAGGTGAGCTCGTCTAGGTCTTGCATGTGAAATTTGTTGGTAGGAAAAGTCTAGTGTTGTGCTCCAAATATCAAAGTCACGATAGGGAACGCCGAATGATCAAAAATAGAAAGTGGGTTTTTATAAGATACTAATTAATGCAAAAATATAAAAGGTTAAAGCACGAAATAAGATAATTAGAAAATCTCGTCGATCAAGTTAAGATAAGTTAGAGACACAGTTTCCAGAGAAAAATTAGTCTCATCGATAAGGGTATGGTCAAGGGGATGGTTCTTATCATTTCTAAGTTTCAAACAATTAGATGGTCACAAATAATGTTCTAGATTTTAGGGAAGGTCGAGTAAGTCAAAGATATGTTTATCGGTTTGGTCGATGACTAACTATACTTGTGTATATGTAATATCATAGTCATAGGTGGCATGTCAATCTAATGTGGAATACTTCTATCTCACTAGGGTGACCTTACTTGCTTCTTCGTCTTCTACCAATATATGATCTAATCTAAAATTTCATGTTCCATGAAAGTTTCTCAATAAAAAATTTCTAAGATACTCCGCCAAATTTTTTTAATTATCTTAGACTGCCAACTTTAATTAAAATTTTAAATCTCTAGTCAATCTCGAACAATCCTCGTAATTCGCAAATCGAATAAATCAAAAAAAAATTTTCCAAACCTTAAACTCATCATTTAATAAGTTTATCCGTCGAAATTCATACTACAAAATGGAACGTTTAAATAACTCCCAAATTTTTATTTTATATCCTTCAAATGTGTATATCTAGCTTCCAATAAGTCACAACTACTCTTCCACCCTTTTACCAAAATTTAAATATCCATAATCAAGGCTTTAAACTCGAAATTTAAATAACTCTATAAATCATAAATCATATGAGCAAATTTTTAAATATTTAAACTTTCCTTCAAAGTCGATTTCATATCTTCCAAAATATTTCAAACAAAAACTTTACCATTATCTCTTCAAGCTCAAAATTAAATACTTATAATTCATAAATCGTGGAATCAATTTAAAACCTCAAGCTTTCAAATAAACCGTAAATCATAAACCCTTCATATTCTTTAGTCGTTACGAATCATAACTTATAATTTAAAACACTTTAATAAATTCGAGATAAACTTTAACATATCCAATCCCAACTTGAACTAAATCGTAATCATGGGTCACAATTTAAAGATGTTTCTCAAATCGGTTTCATATCCCAATAAATCATAAACTATTTTGCAATTTAAAAAAAAACCATAAATCATAAATTTGTTTTCGCGATCTAGCTGTCCTCTTGTGTATACCACCTTGTAATAGCAAAATAAAATTCCAATTATCCATTGAAGGTGGTAACATGCTACTACCCAACTTGAAATTAACTAATCCTTAAAATTATATTTCTAGGAAAATAAAGGCCTTTATAACTCAAATAAAACCCCAATGCATACTAATTGTCAATGCAATCCATCTAGCCATGTGTTTAACCTATGGGCATATACTAGTTTAGTCATCTTACTAAACACGAACTAAGAATTTACGGTAGAAGGAGTCAAACAAGATGCAATTCAAGAAGGTCGAACGTGAGTTCGGAATTTAAAGTCAAGGAAGGAAGTCAAGTAGGTGGATGAGATTCTAAACTCTAATCCTATATTGCAGGTCCTTTTGGTTCAATCATGTAACCGAAACGACAAACTAGACCTGCATGGGCCACCACAAAAACATGTAATGCCCCAGTCCCAAAATACGTAGGACTAGAACGCAATCATGCCAGCAGTATACATACGAAGTATATGGACCCTCGTATATATACATAAGCTGTAAATGCAGTAGCCGAGGTACTAAATCTCAACCACAAAGATAAATAATAATATAAAAGCAACTTTGAATTTGTCATATATACAATTGTTGGGCGGAGACAAAGTCCACTACCAACTAATTTTTAATAAGAACGAAATATACAAGGAAATGAATTTAGTAGAGCAAGGAGATGACGATCCAAGAGCAACATCTCGATGAACAGAGCGCAAGTCATGGCCTTAGCTAGAGCACCTACAGAAATTATAAGAGCACACACCTGGCGAGATAACCAGGTCCTTAGAGGGACGTAACAAGATACATCAACATGTCATATAATACTGAATATAAAATATGCCACAATCAAAGAAAGTGACAAGACACAATAAGGTAATCTAACCATACTAAAGTGAACATGCAGTGAGAACAATCTTTCGTCGCATGAGCCCTGGCTAAAAATGGGATCTGGTATAGTCCCCACTTGGGCACCAGTGACCGAGAGCATGACGTTCAAAAATGACAGTGGCCAACCTGAGAGGCTCATACCCGTATCTCCAGCGGAGCTTCCGGGTTATAGGGGATGTGCAATCGAAGCCCATACGACAAGGAAATGTTCTTTCCACCCAATGTACCTATCATGTCGCATCCACGACCATGTAACACTACTAACCGTCAAGTCTTCTAACATACAACTATTGACAGTTAGACCTAACACACGTCCTGTACGCATCAGTGATCAGTCCACACGCAAGTCTGAAGACTATATGCTACTCATAACTCACACATCTCGTGGCACAACAGTGTCAAAGTCTATGCAATGCACTAAGCTAGTGGTAGTCCCTTAACTCTAAGTCCATATGCAATCAAAGGGTAAATAACAAGGTACAACTAATATCACTAAGCAGGCAGTAATCATGAACTAGAAATAAATGAACAGTGATGTGTAATAAATAAAATGCAACTAATTTATAAACAGTAAATTGTGGCAAGGTATCTTGCCTGTTATGTCGCCTGGTGGTACGATGTTCTGTCATGTCTTGGTTGTCCAATAGCCATGCTTGATGTGAAAGGGTCCGACGAGCGTGAAAGTAGGAACGTACTATTAGTTAGATCAAGATTTCCTAATCTAGAGAGAATTTGAGAAGAATGAAAATTATATATATACTTGTCTAGAAAAATTTATTCAAAAATTTATTTTTGATACTTGAAAGTATGTTTTGTTGGTCAAACTAATTTTTATAATTTTCAAAAATCTAAAAAATCATAAAAACTCCATGATAATATTTTTCCACAAAATATATATATATATTTGGTAAATATTATAGATATATTTTATTAAATAATAAGGATAATACTAATGTTAAGAAAACAATAATAATTTTAATAATAATGTTAACAATGCTAATAATGATAATAATTATAATAATAACAATAATAATAATAATAACAATAAAAGCTAAATCTAAACAGCCACTTCCCATTTCTCTTTTAATAAATATAATAATATATAATAATAATAATAATAATAATAATAATAATAATAAAATAAATGTAATTCTCAGCCCTTAACTTTTCCCAATTTGCTTACATAATACGAGAGAGAGAGGGTGAGGGAAGAGCGAGGTTTCAGAGAGGGTGAGAGGGGGGACGCTTACTAGAGCGGGGCGGCGGCGGTCGGCGAGATCGGGCGAACCGGAGGCCAGGCTCGGCTAGCGCGAGCGGCCATCGTCGGGCTCGAATCGACGTCAACCGTACGGCGGGCGGCATTCTCGGAGGGCGCAGAGGTTCCGGCGCTCGAGTGAGGGCCGACATCAGCGCGCGAAGGACGGCGACGGCCGAAGTGGCATGAGGGTTTCGTTCCTCGGGTGGCGCGGTCTGATGGAGCAGAGGAGGCGACGGTAGCATCGGGCGGCGGATGGCCGCGCCACTCGCTGCGGCGGATGGGCGTTCGGGGGCTGGGCGTCGGACGACCCTGGCGTGGTGATGCCTGTACGGTGGAAAGGAAGCGGCGGAGATCGCCGCAGCGGAGGCTGCTGGGGAGCTCCGGCCAGGCGGCCGACGAGGCTTGACGGCGGAAGGTGACGAACTTGGGGCGCTGACCGTAGGAGGGGCTCGGAGGAGCTGGTCGGGACGGCGACGTCTGCGGGATTTAGGTAAGAGGCTATCCCTCCTCTTTGCTGCGTTGGTTTGATGGAGGCGAGTTAGAACGTAGCGGAGGGTTATGGAGGAGACGGCAGGGCGGTGGAGTCGATGGCTGGAAGGAGAAGTCGAGGGGTCGGGTGTTGATGGTGGTGATCTTGTGTTGGTGTTGTCCCTGATCGAGGACAGAAGCTTGGTCATGGCGGTTGGGAGATGCCTGGTGGTCGTGGTCGGAGTTAAGGGCTGTGGAGGTGGTGATGGCTAAGTCTTAGGGGCTGCCACGGCGAAGTTGTGGTGGTGTCGAAGGTGGTGACTGGCCGTGGAGGATGATGTCTGTTGTGTTGTAGGTGGTGATGGGCGTGGGGCGGCGCCGATGGTGGAGGTGGCCGGGTAAAGTCAGGGGGTGGTTGGATGTGTCGGAAATGTGTCCGACATAGGAATAATATAATTGTATAATATGGAATAAGAATGGTGGACACAGACATAATACACATCTGTGGATGGAAAAATTCTGGAGGAGTACCTCTCCTTTTATAGGAGGTAGGAATTCCCAGTTGGATAGGGATTGGGATTAATTAAATCCCAATTAGATAAATCACCTTTTAATTTAAACCGATTTAAAATAACTCAATCCAATTCAAATCAAATTTAGATAAATTCTATTCTTCATTTTAAACTATTTTAAAATAAAGTCAATAAAATCTTTTACAATTTAATTTACCATATTTAATCAAATATTAAATAAACAAAATTCCAAATATCTTTTTCATAATTAAATAATTATAGTAATAATAAATTTTGAAAATTACGATAAATAATCCTAAAATAGCTCTTTATAAATAACCAAAAATATGTTACTATACAAATTCAAATTTCGTAAATATCTAGAATATATTTCATATAAACCAACATTTTCCAAATCACTACTTATTTTAAAATAACTCCTTTTATACAAAATAAAAATATTTATCACATATTATTTTTCATGTACTTTCCTATATAAATAAATTTTATGAATAAAAATATTTTTTCTAAATATGTACCTCGACACATATTCGCACTCGTCGAGCAAATCTGAAACACAAATCTTGCACGCTACGCAAATAAAAATACGAACTTGTATGCGACGTACGAAGTACAAAAATAAAAAAAATTTAAAAATCGTAGTAGAAATTTAGGGGGCTTACAGATATATTACAAATGATTCTGAGGCAGACTGCTCGACCTATTATGGGGTCGAGATAGATGGAGTAGCCCAGGACTGTGGCCTGATAGTAGAGCCATTAGACTTTGCACACCCAGAGTAGTGTAGCTTAGTTAGGTTTGCCTGGACTGCGATCCAGATAGTACTTTCAGTCTGTAGTTTTCTATATTATATTTTGTGATCCTGTGATGTTGTGTATATCTTTGGGCTTGTGTAGGATCTTGAACTTATTTCCTATTTTCATCAATCATATTTTCTTTTCGTGCTATCTATCTTAGTTTTATCTTTTGATTGAGACTGTATTTGCTATGTCACCTCCATTCGAAGTGTATATACTGTACAGGTACCTTTATACTATTTAGTCGTAGTATTTACAGACGTTATATACAGCGTTCTACCGCCGATTCTGCGGTATAGGCTGGACGTACCCACGTGATCGTGCCCCTGATAAGGGTGTGGGTCATGACACATTTTTGTGGTAGCCCATGCAGGTCTGTGTCGCAATTAGTACGATCTCGTAATGGTGCTCGACTTAGAGTACTAATTACGAGCCTGCGATTAGGACATAGGATCTAGGATATGATAGGAGTTACTCAATCACATTTTAGGAAATTTCTGATCTTTTAATTACCATGACAACTCTTTTGCATTGAATTTAATTGTCCTTCTTTGATGTCCCCTATCATGTGCCATATTGATTCCTTGTTTCAATCTATCCTCAGGATGATGATTACTCGCTCTCAGACAACAGGATCTAGTACTGTTCCGAAGAGGCCCGATCCGGTAGGACTTCCATCTCTGGCTGCGGGAGCTGCAGTTGAGGGAGTTGCCACCTCAGTTCTTGTCCTTCAGGCGCGAGTAGCAGCGACGGTTCCAAGAGGTCTTCTACCTCCAACAGCGGGACCGTCCATAGTCATTTCTGAGAATCTTCTACCGTCGTCTCCGCTACCGACTGATGCACAGCAGATGATGGCCCTTCTACAACAGATGTTACAGACCCAGAGGGCCCAGGCAGAGGCACATCAACATCATGCTGACGCGTCTCACCGCCAGACAAAGGTGTTACGGCAGAGCATGGAGAACTCCCACCAGCTGGCGATGGCAGCAATAGAGAGGGTTGTGTCGGGTACAGTTCAGGGTGCCCCAGTTCAGCAGCAGGGTCGGAGGAGGCCTGACACACGCCTAAATTTCAGTAAAATGAACCCGAGAGAGTTCAAGGGTACCGAGGGTATCCTGTATACGGATGACTGGTTGGAGGATGTCCAACGGAGCCTGGAGTTAGCAGAGGTCCCAAAAAGGGCTTTGGGTGACGTCTGTGGCGAGTCAGTTTTTCGATATCGCCTTGACTTAGTTTAGCACGAATCCTCGTGCATCGGTGAGGGGTTTGACATGGAAGAACTTCAAGCGGCTCTTTAAGGAGAAGTTCTACCCCGATATGGCTCTGACAGCTCTGGAGGGACAGTTCGTCGGATTGGTACAGGAGAACTCGTCGGTGGACGAGTATGCAGCGGAGTTCTTCCGTCTGAGTAGATTTGTACCAGATCTAATCCAGAATGAGGGGTATATGACCCGCAAGTTTCGAAGGAGTCTTATTCATGCGGTTCGTACTCGTGCTTCCGGGCGACGCGATGCGACCTTCGAGCAGATACTGATAGAGGTACAGATTGCAGAAGAGGACTTCGGCCTCAAGTCGAAGAGGGACAGCGATGTTCTTGGAGCGAGCTCTAGTGCGGGGCCGACGAAGCGCCCTCAATTCCAGCAGAGGCAGTTTCTGCAGCAGCCTCGGTTATAGATTCAGCAGGCACTAGCGCATGCCCACCAGCACCAGGGACAGGGCCAGAGACAGACTACTCCGTGCGGCTTCTGCGGAAAGCCGGGACACACTCGAGAGGCCTGTAGAAAGAGGTTGGGCGTCTGTCTATACTGTGGGGCATCCAACTACCATCTAAAGGATTGCCACATTCGTAGAATCCGAGGAGGCCAGGACAGAGTACAGTAGGCTAAAGGACCAGCAGCTCAGCAGAGAGGTCCTCCACTTCAGACCCAGCAGTAGTACTTTGTACAGCACCAGAGGGGAGCACCTGTGGACAGAGTGTTCGCCTTGACAGCAGAGGAGGGGGCAGAGCCAGTGGGTGATGTTGTAGCTGGTCACGTTCTCCTTGATTCATTCCCTGCTTTTACCTTGTTTGATTCTGGTGCCACTCATAGTTTTGTGTCTATTTCTTTTACTCCAAGACACAACATTATTGCTGAGTATATGGGTAGGACTTACAAGATATTGATCGGAGGAGGCATTATCCTGGTTAATAATATCTGCAAGGGGTGGAGAGTTACTTTAGGAGGTTGGGATTTGAGTGCGTGCTTGCTCGTAATGTCCCTTTCCGAGGTACGACATGGTACTCGGAATAGATTGGTTAAGCATGCACCATGCTAGTATAGACTGTAAAGGAGGTAGGTGTTTGCTATTGAATGTAAAAGTACAGAACAGTTTTATGGGAGGACTGAACTTAGACTCACAATACAAACTTGCTTGTACAAAGAAAGCCTAGGGACGAAAACCTAGGTACAGCAGTCTAAGTACAATTATTTATTTTAGATTCTGGGGGGTGACGATAGAGGCTCGGGAAAGCGACGGCCGCTCTGCCTTACTCCTTGGACGATCGGTATACAGTCTTGGCTCGGAGAAGATCTGCTTGGCGTGGACGAAGAAATGCTCTTCTTGCTCTCCTCGTGTTGCTCTCCTGGCTTCTCTCTCTCTGTGATTATCACAAAAGGGGAGAGCTCTCTCTGTATATCTGTCTCTCTCTTTTTTTTATTCTCTAGTTGCTGGTGGTGTTCTTGCAAGGGAATAATACTGGCTATTTATAGGAGTGGGGTGTGATCATTAGGGTTTGCTAATGATCATTTGTTTGGAATATCGGCACTCCTTCAATCTATCTGAACCCTTGATCCTGATTACAATAAATCTAGGCCATTAATACGGATAGCACCGTATCTTGTGAACAATTAATACTAATTGCTTTAAATCTTCATGATTGATTACGCCAATGTCTGATTGCTCGCCACGTGTCCCATTAGCTTGATAATAAATGATATGCCCTGATCTTAGTAATTATGACGATGATGTCAAATATACTTGTTGGGATTCGGTTAAATCCTTGATTGATCCGATGCCACGTGTTTTGATTGTGGGTCCTGCCAGAGCCGCATAGGATGGGCAACACTTGAACCGCAGGGAGATACTCTTCGTGAGCCGCATAGGACAATGTTTCATCGAGCCGCAGGGAACGAACTCTCAATGAGCCGCATATGCATAGTCTTTGCGAGCCGCATGAGCTAGCGTTGTATTGAGCCGCAGGGGCTGAGCTTTCAGTGGGCCGCATATGGCTGATTTCTGCTAATCATATAGGGTGACTTCTCAGTGAGCCGCATGAAGCTGTTCTCTATTTAAGCCGCATGAGATTTGCCACGTGGCAACCTAGGATTTCTGACGGATCGGGTCAGAGATCTTCCTCTTTTCTCGAAGAGTCTGTCATTATGGCAGAGCCATTATGACACTTTATGCCAGAGCCATCACAGTCGTCAAATCGTGTCAGAGCATTAAATGAGGCCACTATTCAAAGGGCCAGCTGTAGGGAAGGATCACAAGGGGTCGTGGCATCGATCGAGCCGCATATTCCTGCTGAACCGTATACACTCTCGAGCCGCATGAGACTGAGAGTCTTCCTTTGAACCGTATAAGACAGCTTCCATATGAGCCGCATGGGCTTCGTGTCCGGAGCCGCATGGACCATTATTCTGATATTTTCCATGCTTCTACAGGACCCCTTTCAAAGTTTTCAATTTGCAAAATTGAAACACTTTGAATAAGAAGCATGGTCCCATTCACGCCGCATAAATGTCCCAGCCGCATAGATTCATCTGTCCGCATAGGCTCTTTGCCACGTGCCCTGACCACGTGTGCAAATTTTCATTAAATGCCCTTGATTCGTTTTGATTTAACGCTGTCTTTTGGGGGAGGATCCCAAGGGTCGGTTTTGCCTTGACCGAAGCATTTTGCCTTTATCTTTTGAGGCGACGCGTAATCCGAGACGTCTGTTTGTTTTTATGGGTCTCTTTCGCCTATAAATAGGAGTCTTTTAGTCTCTTGAGGGTTTCTTTACCTTCTCTCTTTGCTCGAATTCCCTGTTGCCGTCTTTGCTCTTCGTCTTCTTCCTTCAACGATCGACAATGGCTCCCAAGAAAGCTGCGGCAGCGAAGGGCAAGAAGGCCGCGTCTTCATCGACTGTGGCGGCGAACGTGGCGGCTCCTCCGCCGGCTGGCGTGCCTGTTTTTCACCCCAACGTCCACCCGCCTATTGCTGGTAGGATCCTTGACATGAACTGCCATGGCTACGCCGCATATTTTATGCGCGAGCCTATACTCCAAAGTACGCTTGTGTGTCCGACTCATACGCGGGCCGTATGGGGTATGACCCAGGTTTGAGCCGCATGAAAGAGGTTGCATAACTACTTCTTTATCAAGGCCGCATGAGCTCATTAGGATTTGGACCGCATGAGCTCTTTCAAACTGAGCCGCATGAGTCTATTTCGAACTGAACCGCATAAGCCCATTTGAACTGGGCCGCATAAGCTTATCTGCACAGGACCGCATAGGCCTATTTCGAGTCGAATCTCATAAGCTTACTCGAATTGGGCCGTGTCTGCATATGCTTCTTTCGAACCGCATAAGCTCATCCGTACTGAGCCGCATAAGCTCCTTTCGGGCCGAATCGCATAAGCTTATTCGTACTGAGCTGCATGTGCTCTTTCGAATTAAGCCGTATAAATCTATTCAGACTGCCCTGTATGAACTCTTTCAAGCTGAGGCTGAACTGAGCTAAGCCGCATAAGCATCACGCAGTTTTTGTGTTTCAGCTATCTTTGTTGACTTGTTTCTTTTGATTTTTTCTTCAGTAAATCTGCCAGTAAATCCTGTAGGGAAACTTCTGGTTGGCTCTCATCAGCTTGCCTCGGGCTTGCATCGGGATGATCTAGTTCATCAAATATCCGAGCAGCTACTTATTGATGAACCTTTGGAGCGATTGAATGCCATTAGGGTTCAATCTTTCCAATTCCTTAATGACATGATGACCTCCGGGATGTCTGATGGGGAGTATTTGAGACCGGTTTTCCTCTTCGGGGATGCGTTGATTATAGAAAACTCCCGAGTGTTAGATGTTTCCGAGAGTTGGGATTTTGACCTGGACGGGATGCCGATTCACATTCCCCTTATGAAGCGCCATTTCCCCTTTGCGTGGTTCAACATGATCGTTTTGGACAGGCAGATGCCAGACACCCTCACTCCAACCAGACAGAGGATGTTTGTTGGTAACATCTGCTACAACAAAACTGCTGGGTCGGTGCGTGCGATCAAGGATCCGGCCAGTCGATCTGTGATGGGGTTAGTTCTAGGTACCTTCATCAACACCCCTGGTCCTAACTTTTCATTCTCTCAGGCTGATACCTTCCTGAGCCAGCTCGTTCGCAAAGGTTCCTATCCTGTTGGCAGATTGGTACTGCCGAGCTGGTTACACCCCATTCCCCCTTGGGCTAACCTGACCTCATGGATTCTACGGAAGTACGGAGAATTTTTGCGGGGAGTCAACCTTTATGATGCTATCCGGGGTACCAGCCACGGGTTGCCTGTTAATATGCCATTGTTCATGGCCCTCATAGAGATGTATAATCCTCGGACAGGGACTTTCTTCACCCCTGTTGGGGAATTGGGACTCGCCCTTCACGAGATGTATGCTGTCTCCAAGCTCCCTTGGGGAGACGAGCCCTTCGAAGCGTATACTCCGACGAACGAGGAGTTCTAGGACTTAGACCGACGATTCCCCGGTTTCGTCGCAGTGTATCAAGAATTATTGTGTCATCATAGCACCTGTCACCGAACGGCTATCCAGAAAAATGACAGCTCGGAAGGGGATGCTCCCCATACTAAATCTTGGGTCGCATACCTTTTCAAATTTAGCGCTGCTGGCCGGATTACTTCTCGGGATCGCCAAACTCCTAGGGAAGTAGAGGACTTGGTGTCGACCGCTAGGAGGTCGAGGTCACAAAGCGACAAGTTTATGAGCCAGATTGACTCCTTCAGCTACTTTTATTATGGTACCCGGCGGCTATCAGAGAAGGCACTCTTGGCCGGGTTTTTAATGGTATGGCTGCATAATTGTGTGGTTTCAGGAGGGGCAGGTTCCATTGAGAGGATCAGTCGCCATTTCATTCTTCCTGCCGTGAAGTTGGCCTTTGGGGTCAGGCTGACTCTTTTTCCAGCCATGGTGTGCAGTATTCAGCATGGTCTCCGTACTTTCTCGTCTAAGGTTATTGCTCGTGACGTGACAATGGACTTTGAGCGTATAGAACTGCCTTATCATTACTTGCTGGGATGGCTGTTGCTGCATTATCAGTCTTTGATGAGACCTGGGATGGAAGATAGTGTTACGGATGACGACGCTTTTCTTTTCAAATATCATCATCAGCCCTGGAAATGTAGTACCATGCCGGCGTGTCGGAGGATGTTGGCGAGAACGGATGGATATAATTTCTTCGTATCCGTTCCCCGTTTCACCGACCAAGAAGTAATGAGTGTTTATGTTGATGGTGCTGTACCTCCTTATTTCTTACCTGAAAACATGCATTTTTGGCTGCGTAACATTCGTCCGGCACACTTAGTTTACCGTAATCGCAATACTGTGTATTTGGAACCCTATTTGCCCAGTAGGTTTGCCCGCCAGTTTGGATACGGCCAATTGTTCCTTGGATGTCCCAGTTCTTGCTTGGGGTTCGAGGGTAGCATTCTTTTTGGCATTAGAGCGTGGAGTTACTATGACACCTTTCACACCCGAACCAGCTTCTCAGTTCCTACGGCAAATGTGATAGATAAAATTTGGCATATGGCAGCCCTGTATTACGTCATGGCGAATCATCCTCCTCTTGATTTTGACCCGAGGACTAGCTTCATCGTGGGCACTCACCTGGCGGAGAAGGCTGTGGTGTCGAAGGCAAAGAGAAAAGGGGTGAATAGAGTTCCTACGCCCGATTCCGAGTCCTTTGACACAATCGAGGAAGACAACAAGCGGGACAACGAGGGTTCTCTTTCTTCTGGTGATGAGGCAGCGGCGGGTCAGCCTCCCGTCATGGCAGATAAGATGATGACAGATCATCCGTCGGTTGTATTAGACGGGACGGTAGACCAATTGCCATCTATGTCGGAGGGAGTGCGGATAGAACTACCGCCTATCGTGCCTGGTCCCTCACGTAAACGGGGCAGGCGCGAGTCCACTGGCGGAGGAGTGGCTTTTTTCGTAAAGAGAGCGGCGATCGGGCCCCGTAGGCTGCTTATCACGGAGAAGGGTGAGGGTGCAGACGATGTTCAGGAGGTAAGACTAAGTCGGAGTTATATCTTTGTTGTGGTTTTCTTTCCTCTCGGGGATATGACTTGATCATTTTTCTTTATAGGCGTCTGACGAACCAGGCTCTCCTGAACCATCTACTGCCCCAGTAGTTAATCCGGCCCTTGCTGCTTTGATTAGCGAAATGTGTGCCGCGGTTCTCTCTACGGGGGCTCTCTCAGCAGCGGCTGAGGATTCCCAAGCCGCTGAGGCCCCAGCCCGGGGTGACGAAAGTTTCCTTGGGCCCGTCTCCGAGATTGCTGAACTTCAGCAAGATGACGCCATTCTCGGTGCATCTTCTCCCGAGGATGCAAGGGCGGATGAGTCTATTATTTCTGACTCGGAGGCTGTTGGTGAAGAGGTTGTGATGGCTGTAGGCGAACCCCAGCCTCCACACTCCTCCACTGGTAAGCTGAGCCACATATTGACCACCGAGGGGGCTTATTTGCTCTATCAACATATCCTTCGGGTCAAGTCGATTCATGGTTGCCTTGGCCCTACAGGTCCTGACCCTTTACCTCCCGCCGCGGATGTTCTCGGGAAAGGCCCGGTCTGCCGTGATCTGGGCAAAAGGAGCGTTTCCTCTCTTTCGTCATCGCATGTTGAGGGATATCCTGCCAGCTCTGGGCAGATGGGGATGGAGTTGGTGCTGGCCCCGGCCTCGTCTTCGGCAGCTTATACGGCTCCGGAGATCGACTTCTCGACCCTGCCGAGCATCCAAATTCTGCGGGCCGCTGAAGAGGAATTGGCCGATGTTCAAGCGTCCTTCCGTACATAGTTGGTTTCTCTTGTGGCAGGAGCGGCAGTTTCTGTCGCGTCTTCTTCCGCGCTGCCAACCACACTCCCGTTGACACCGGCTTCCTCGAAAGCTCTGAACGAGGTGACGCAGGATATGGTTGACAGCTTCTATCGTCACTTAGGGAGGGGTGTAAACGCTGTCGTGGAACGGGGGATCCCTTTTTCTCTGTCTCTGCAGGGCACTCGGGGTCAAATCGACACTCTGAAGGGTCTTCCTGGCGGGGTGGGGTTAGCCGCGCTCCTGGAACCTAAGTTGACCGAGGCTGACCAGCTTGTGACCCAACTGCTGGCAGTACGGCAGGCTGGCTTGCCTGCTGCGATTGAACGGGAGCGGGGCTTCCTGGTTGCTGCTCGGGACAGGATCAAGCTCGCTCGAGAAACTGTCGGGCCGGCTGTGCAGGGGGACCTTGACAAGTTCTCCGTCTCCTATGACCGACTGGGTCGTCGGAGTCAGGCTTGTAAGGCCCGGGAAGAATCTGCCTCTCGTGGAATAGCTGACACGAAGGAGCGGATTCTCGCACTCCAGAAGGAGTTGGCCTTCTTAGAGTCAGAGCGGGAGGCTGCTCATGCAGAACAGGAGTCGATCGCTCGGGAGGCCGAGAGGGTTTCCCGATCTTCTGTCAACCTGGAGCGAGCCTTCAAGAAGTTTGAGGACAACTGGCAAGCCCATGCTCATCTGGAGGATGCGGCGGTGCTGAACCAGGAGGCGGAGCGTCGAGCCAAACAGAGGCTTGAGCGGTCGGTTGCCTTGATAAAGGACCGTCTTACGGTGTTATGTGCTCCAGAGCAGTGATCCGCCCTCTGTCTTCTTCTTCTTCTCCTTTTTTTTAATTTTTGTAAGGGGTGTGATCCCCGCTGATGTAGCCCCTTGATTTTTGAATAAATAAGCATGTTTCAACTCATCTTTTCTTTCTTGTACTTGCGGTGTTTATGGAACCGGACTTACTGGGGAATTATTTGTGGACCTGTTACCCTAGGTGTACCTTGGCTTTAGGTACGGATAACAAGTTTGGATGTTTGGAGCAGCCATGGCAAAGTGGTCATGGGTGTTCTTGGTTTTGGGGGAAGGAATACCGTAGAGCAGCTGGGCTCCCGGGGCATGGTAAGATGGTGGATTTATGCTAAGAAGCTTAGCAAGGGATATTTGTGGACCTATTATCCTTGGCGTACTCTGGTTCAGGATACGGATAATGGGATGAAAGGAAACCAATCACATTTGCTCAGAGGTTATGATGACATGACAAACGTGAAGGTTTTATCGTAAAATCTTCCTGCTCAGAGGTAATGAGAACATGGCAGGGGAGACTTCACGGAAGCTATTTGTAGTAAATAGCGGATATTTGTGGTCAACAGAGGACATTTGTGGTCAACAGAGGACATTTGTGGACCTATTATCCTTGTCGTACTCCGGTTGTGGGTACAGATAATAGGTTAAAAGAGGACCGGCATACTTGCTCAGAGGTAATGTGGACATGGCAAATATGACGATTTCTTCGACGGAGCCTTCCCATTCAGAGGTAATGAGGACATGGCAGGAGTGGGCTCAATGAAGAGTGGGTACATAGAACGACTCAGAGGTAGGAGAACGTGGAAGTCCTATGCGAGGGGGCGGTTTGTTTTTGGTGGAAGTGAAGATGACTCAGAGGTAATGAGGACATGGTCGTTTCAGAAATTGGTGGATCGACTACCCTTTTTGTGCACTGGGAGTGCGGGTAGTGGATCATGAGGGAGGATCTCTTCCAGGAAGAAAGTTCAGAGGTATAATCATACGTAACTTACTATCTGCAAGAGTGACCGGAATGTAAGTTCAGAGGCACCAGCCGGTACATAACTTGGTAATTTAGAATATTGAGGGAGTGAGAGTTCAGCGGCACCAGCGGGTGCATGGCTCGATAATCTGAAATAGGGTGGATGAGAGTTCAGTGGTACTAAAGGGGGTACATGACTCGATAATCTGGAGAATGATGTTTAAACATAGTATTTCTTCAGGAACTTGCCGTTGCCGGGCAACATGAGCAAGTCTTCGTTCTGTTTGGCGAGGCGGTAAGCACCGTTGGAG
Source organism: Iris pallida (assembly GCA_029216955.1). Lineage (NCBI taxonomy): Eukaryota > Viridiplantae > Streptophyta > Magnoliopsida > Asparagales > Iridaceae > Iris > Iris pallida. The sequence continues at coordinate 29,571,969 of JANAVB010030220.1, forward strand.
AACACGGCCTCGATGACAAATGGACCTTCCTATTTTGGCTGGAACTTGCCGGCAGTCTTGTGAGTCATGACCATTGGCCTGCGGACTGCCAGCACAAGATCGCCCACTTGGAATGTTCTGATTTTAACCTTCTTGTTGAAGGCTCCTGAGATGCGTGCTTGGTATAGCTCGATCCTTTGCTGAGCTAGGAGGCATTTTTCATCTAAGGCCTCCAACTCTTGTAGTCGACGTCGGTAGTTATCATCCGTTGTCAATTGATAGGTGAGGGCGACGCGGAGTGAGGGGATTTGAGTCTCCAATGGGAGGACTGTCTCACTCCCGTACACCAGGGAGAATGGTGTATTCCCGGTGGCTGTTCGAACTATGGTGCGATAAGCCCATAAGCATTCGCCGAGTTTTTCGTTCCAGTCACGTTTGTTGGAGGAGACAAACTTCTTGAGGAGTTTGATGATCGTTTTGTTGAATGTCTCTGCTAACCCATTTGCTGCCGGGTTGTACTGTGTCGAAGCGACATTCTGAATACGGTGCTTATCGCAGAACCGATAGAATGCGTGGCTTACAAACTGCGGACCATTGTCATGGATGATCCTTCGGGATAATCCAAAGCGGTAGATGACGTGATGCTTAAGGAAGCTAATCACGTTTGAAGTCTTAACTTCTGCGAGTGGGACAGCTTCCGCCCATTTGGAGAAGTAATCAGTGATAGCAAGTATGAAGCGATGTCCTCGGGAGGAAGGTGGGGTGATTGGGCCAATGATATCCATTCCCCATGCTTCGAATGGCCAGGATGCCACTGTCGGATGTAAAAACTTCGATGGTTGGTGAATGAAGTCTGCGTGGACTTGGTAAGCTTTGCATTTTCTGGCATAGTCTATCACGTCTGCCACCATTATGGGCCAGTAGTAGCCCATTCGGCGAAGGCGATCTTGTAGTTTTGGGCCGGGCTGATGGGCCCCGCAGATACCATCATGAGCTTCTCGCACGACTTCTTTGGCTTCTGCGTTCGACAGGCACCGGAGTAATAATCCGTCATAGGAGCGGCAATACAGCATCTTCGTCTCCGTATCGTAGAAGAACCTGAGAGAACGCCGTCTGACAGAAGTAGCTTCCTTTGGGTTCTCAGGGAGGATGTCGTAGACGACGAAGTCGATGAATGGTTGTCTCCAGTCTGAGGCATCATCGATTGTCTGGGCAGAATAAGTTGCCACAAATTGCACATTGTTCTTGGGACAGACCAGTTCGTGGCCTATCACATCCACTGATTGGCGATCATAGTTTAGAACTGCTAGGGAAGCGGCAAGACCAGCTAGGGCATCAGCTTCGATGTTTCGGAGTCTGGGACATGTTCGATGAAGAACCCCTCGAATGACGAGATGATGTCAATCGCTATTTGGTGATAAGGGATCATGTCTTCGTGGCGGACTTCGTACGAGCCCCGGATCTGATTGACGATTAGTTGGGAGTCGCCGTACGCTTCAAGGTATTCTACCTCCAGCTCTCTTGCAAGTTGGAGGCCAATGACCAAAGTGTTGTACTCGGCCACATTGTTAGAGCAGGGCTCTGTGAGAGAGTAGGCACAATTGATCACCAGCCCAGTAGGAGAAATCAATACCACTCCGATCCCAACGACGATGTTTCCCTTGGGTCCGGTTCTTGACGCGCCATCGAAGAACATCCGCCATATATTATCGTGGGTGGCTGTATTCGAATCAGCGACCTCATCTGGGATCTCTTTATATATTCTGGATGCCTCCGATCCTGGGTGGGCTGCCAAGAAGTCTACCAGGGCTTGACCCTTGACAGCCTTCTGCGGGACGGAGATCATATGATAGGGGGACAACAATATTGCCCATGTAGCGAGGCGAGAACTGAGTGCCCCTGGTTTAGTCATGAGGACTCTGAGAGGGTTGACTCGGAAGATCACATGTATGGTTTGCCCTGTGACGTAGTGCCGCGTCTTTTGAATGGCGAACACAAGGGCGAGGCATTCCTTCTCCACAGCGGTGTATCGGTGTTTCGGCCCAATCATCATTCGGCTGAGGTAATATATGGCCTGTTCGTGGCCTGCGTCGTTGTTTTATGCCAGCAGGGCACCAAGGGAGTGTGCCATTGCTCGTACGTAGAGCAGGAATGGTTTTCCAGGGACCGGGGCCACCAAAATTGGAGGATTTGATAAGTATTCCTTGATGCTGTCGAAAGTACGCTGGCATTCCTCGTCCCATACGAATGAGACTCCTTTCTTCATGAGGTGCGTAAATGGTCGGCAGCGCCCGGAGAGGTTAGAAATGAACCTCCTGATGTAAGCTAGCCTTCCTTGGAGGCCTCTAAGTTTGCGGAGATTTCTCGGGGGAGCCATCTCCATGATCGCCTTTGTTTTCTCGGGATCTACATGGATACCCTTGGCAGTGATGATGAAGCCTAAGAACTTCCCGCTGGATACGCCTAGAAAGGACTTCGTAGGGTTCATCTTCAAATTGTGCGTTCGCATTAGATCGAATACCGTCTTTAGATCCTGCAGATGGTCTCCCTTGCTACGGCTTTTAACGGCTATATCGTCAACGTAGCACTCTACTGTCTTGCGTAAGTGGTCTCTAAAGATGATGCTCATGGCTCTTTGATATGTGGCGCCAGCATTCTTTAAGCCGAAAGGCATGACTGTGTAGCAGTACGTGCCGATCGGTGTTCGGAATAATGTATGCTTTTCGTCGTCAGGAGACATTTTGATTTGGTTGTGCCCCGAGAAGCCGTCCATGAATGACATGCGTTCGAAGCCGCAAGTATTGTCGATCATGATGTCTGTGATAGGAAGGGGGAATTCATCTTTGGGGCACGCCTCGTTAAGGTTGCGGAAGTCGATGCAGATTCGAATCTTTCCATTCTTCTTGAGGACGGGTACTATGTTGGCGACCCAGTCTGGATGTTGCTCTTCGCGAATGAAGTCGCTGGCTATCAGTTTGTTGACATCGGCTTCGATCGCGTCCATGATGCCCGGGCGAAAGCGTCGCTGTTGCTGCTTGACTGGCTTTGCATCCGACCGTATATTGAGTTTGTGGAGGGCGATATCAGGATTTAACCCCGGCATGTCTTCATAGCTCCAGGCGAACACATCAATGTACTCTCTAACAAGTTCTAGCAGCGACTCCCGTTCTTCGTTAGTTAGGCTTTTACTGATAAAAATTGGTTTTGGAGAAGATTCGTTGCCGAGATCCACTTGTACGACCTCATCTTCAGTAGGAGGTTCTCTCAGTTCGAACCGCTTTTCCTATTGTGCGTCCAATTGTTGGGCCCATGGCTCAAGCTCGAGGATTTCGGGGATGTCTTCGTCTTCCTCGTAAGCGTCGGCGAATGCCATGTTGACTGACATGACTTGTCTGAATACATCTCCGATGCTGGTATCTGAGTCAGAAGTTGGTGATCCGGTTGAATGTGACTGCCAGTCGCATTCTTCCTCTGAACTTTCAGGGGTCGTCGTAGGCGTTACATACCCTAACCCGCATCGAGTTTTGTTATAGTAGTTCCGTGGTTTGCCCGCCGGGGCTGGCGACTTCAAAGGTAATCGTCGCCCAGTGCCGTAGTTCAATCCTGGCGTCGTCTCTAGATCATACCCCTATTTCTGCATGAGATATTTGGATTGAGGGCTATAGAGATACAGAGGCAGTCTCCCAGCATCTGACCCGAGGTCGACTTCTTCTATGGTGAGGGGATGCGGGTTGTTCGTCCGGCCGAAGATGATTGGATGGTCCCCTTCCTCGATTATTCGGTAAGCGTCTTCTACTGGAGTAAGCTGGATAGCGGTGTACACATTTGTCACCTGTGTGTGTAGGTGAGTGCCTATACCGTGTTCTATAGCATATATTGTACATAGCTTATTGAGCTCGGTGTAGTTCAAAGATAACCCTTTATTGATGAAGTAAGGTATCTTTTTTAGAGGGATTACATCATCTGCGGAGGGAACATCAGTGTGGGCAGCCACATACTTGGCTAGCTCTGGTTCCTTTTCGGCTACCCCCTGTGTGAATGAAGATTGAGAGGACGTCCTAGTCAGCTTGATCTTCAGAGGTTCAACTGACGGAGCAGAGCGTGGGGTTGTTGGTAGACTAGCAACCCCCAGTCTGGCACTCGATGTGGAGCGAGGGGTGGGTGGTTCGCTAGAAGTGTCAGACCTCGTATCGGGATAATGACTCTTCTTGGGAAGGCGTATTGTCAGTGGCCTATCGGAGGGATTAAGTTTCTCCGTTTGGGGTTGAATGACTCTCGGCAGTCTGATGGTAAGTGGCCCTGTTGTGGGTTTCGGCACTTGGCCTGACCTTGGCAGCCGGATTCTCAGCTGCTCTTCCTGTGCCGAGAGACTGATTGCGTCCTTACGCAGCGTGGCCATAAGGGGTACGGATTTGCCCGGTTTACGAGCTTGGAGGTGGATCGTTAGAGGTTCTTTTGATCCTGTGGCCGCTTCGGCACCAGCTTGCTCATTTCCTCCATCAAGGTGCCTTTTCGACTTTTCGTATAGGCAGGAGTCCGAGTAGTAGGATTCGACCCCTTTGAAGGGATCGATGTCAGCAAATTCTGTCCTCACGAAGCTATTCTTGTCGACATACTTGAAGCATTGGTGCAGTGTGGAAGGCACGATCATATAATCGTGTATCCAAGGGCGCCCCAACAGGATGTTGTAAGAAGTGTCGGCATCTATGACGTAGCAGGTGACTTCTGATTGGAGATCGCCAATCTGGCATTTCAGGCGGATCTTTCCGATTGGGTAGCTCCTGCCCGAATTGAAACCGCTGATGGCGGTGTTTGTAGGCGTCAAGCGATGTATTAGAATGCGAAGATGATGTAGCAGACCCTTCGGGATGATGCTTATGGAGGACCCAGGATCAATGTGCATCCGGTCCACCTTTACGTCGTCGATGTATCCAATATAGTATAATGGGCGATCGTGCAGGTTGGTTTTGATGAGCATATCCTACGGGGTGAAGACGATATTGGGCATCGCTCCCGTACACATGCTTTCTTGTAGATCTGCGGGCTGATTGTCTTCCGTGAGGTTGGCCTGAGCCAAGTATGCGTCGGTATTTTGGAGTGCATCGCTCAAGGCCGCACGGACATCCTTCGAGAGCCTTAGGAGTTCATATAAGGACAATTTGGCCGGTGTATTGGCCAATTGTGCCAAGATGTCGAAGTTGTAGGGCCTCTCCAGCCCCTGAGGTGTCTCCTTTCGGAGGGATTTGTCGAAGCGAGTCTCCTTCGGCCTAGGCTTGTCGGTCGTCGAAGGCTGAGTCGGCCCCGGAGCATCAGTGGTAGTGTGCGGATGATCATCAGTCGAGTTTTCAGCCACGGGCTGAGATTGTGCTCCAGATCGAGTAACAACGGCCGTGACTTCTTCCTCATCTGCCGAGGCGGTTCGGCATGATCTGACTTTTCCACTTCTCTTCTTATGTATGGGAGGCGTTGTGGGCTGAGTCACCTCGTCGACCAAGTCCGGATGGACCCACATAATTTCTCCTCGCGATGTAGTGAGAGGTACAAGATCGGCAGCTTGATCTCGAGCAGGCGGAAGATTAGCAATTTCCATCGTTGCCAGAGGGATGGGTATAACACCGTCTTGAGTCTCTGTTGGAAGGAAACTGCCGAATTGTACGGACACCATGTTGGCTGCTACGGTTACCTCTTCGAAATCGATAGCTAGAGCGTTCGAATCGATGAGGTTTTGGATGTACCGTTTCAGTTGGTAGCAGTCGTGTGTAGTATGGTGGACGTAGCGGTGGTAATGGCAGAACTTTGGGTTCTCCAGGTCAGCCGGCCGAGGCTCCCGTCTTGGTGGAGGAAGCTGAATTCTATCTCCTTGTATGAGCATGTCCAAGATAGGCTTGACGTGGCCGTCTTCAAAAGAGTAAGTGATTTGAGGCCATTGTTTGTCTGCTGGTTGTGACTCGGGCTTCTGGGCCGCGTCGGCCACCATAGCCTGCTTGCCTCTGTTGTCCCGATTGTTGGAGGGGCTACCCCCATTGTCGGTGTTGGTGCTGGGACGCTTGCCCTTGTTCTCTCCATCCGAGATATGCAACTCCAGTTGGCGAGCCTTCCTTAATCGTTCCTCGGCACTTGTAGCACTGATGATAAAAGCCTTCCAGTCCTTGAACTGACTTTCGCCCATCCAGAGACTAATTGTTGGAAGCAGTCTCTTTTGGCAGATTTCAATCAAGGAAGAATCCGGATTGCCGGATGGTAACTTCATTGCGGTTTGACGAAATCGCTCAATGTAATTCCTTGTCAGCTCTTTCTCTCCTTGGACGACGTCCATGAGGGTAGACATTGTGACGTCTTGGCCTACCTCATAGAACCTCTCCAAGAACAAGCGTTTGAAGCCAGCGAAAGAGTGGATGCAATTGTCCGACAGGTTGCGGTACCAGTCGAAGGCGACTCCTTCCAATGCCCCGATGAATAACCGCGTGAGGATAGCGTCATCATGAGGCAGATGGCCGGTGGTGACCTCGAAGTAAGTGATGTACCGACTTGCTGAGGTCTTGCCATCATAGGGGTTGATATTGAACGGCTTATATCTTGGTGGGAATGGAACATCCCTCCATTCAGCAGGATATGGTTGCCGTATTCTGAAGTCTTGAGAGTTTTCTCGGGCGTAGAACATGGCTCGGAGCTCTTGAACTTCTCTCCTTACTTCTCGGGTCTCATCTGTCGCAGTAGGAGCCGTTACTTTGGGAGGATTATTGCCCGGGTTCGGTATCGCTGAATTTGAATCTATATTGTTTGCAGGACCCGCGCTTGTTTGTCCAGGTGTCACCCCTTGCAGAGTAGGAAGAGCCGCTTTGATCTCGTCTACAGACTTGACCAAGACGTGCAGTATGGCCTCCAAAGTGTCGATGCGTTGGCGATCACTGGAGCCACCTTGATTGTTGTCCGTCATGAATACCGTTCTTACGTGAGGAGTGACGGAAGGGACGGTGGAGGGTGCGCCCTCCGAGTCGTACCCATGCATCGAGAAATCATCGGGGCAGGTGGGAATATTCTCTTCGGGTTCGGACTCAGAAGGAACAGTACCCCCAGCTTCGGAGTTTGCTTCATCTTGAGAGTCACGGATGTCCTCGGGGACATCAGCATATGTTGCACCTGATGGGAGAGTTGTTTCTCCGGGCTCGTCTTCTTGAAACATCGGATTGTTGTGGATGTTCGGAGGAGTGCTACCCCCAGCTCCCTCGACCCTCAGCGGTGCGGACGATGAATCTCCCATTGCAGCAGATTTTGTCTTCGAACGGGTGTGTTGGTATACTCCGGTGGAGGGCACCCGTTTAGCCGACAATTTCTTAGCTGTAGTGGTTAATATTTTTGGGCTGGAGATGCTTGTCTTCTTCCCTTTCCCCTCGGCGGGGACTTTCTGTGCGGAATTGCAGGAGGCAATAGGAGGTGCTTCGTTCCCCGAGTTCGGATGCTGTAATCTTTGGAAGACGGACGGCCGATCTTCTATCACTGCCGTGTTGTTGCAGCAGCAGTTGACGATGATTTGGGTGCAGTGACGTCCATGTGAGGACTCTTTGCACGCCGAGGCCCCTTCTCTTTCCTTGCGTTTGTGGAGGACAGCCTCACGCTGGTCAGAGGAACCACTTTGTCCGTTTGCCGCTGGGGACTGGACTTGAGCGGTTCTATACAACTTTCCATCAGAGGCCCGCATGATAATTAGGGGGACGCCCCGATAGTCAGAGGTTGGGGCAGCTGTCTGGGCTTGAAGAGCCCGCGCTGCCCTGGACTTCTTCTTCTTAGCACCTGTGGGTGCATAATAAGAAGAGTCCAAGTTGAAAACCACAGAGTCTGGAGAATCATCAGGGTTCGGACCGTACGAGAGACGGTCGAAAACCGATCGAGAGGAGCATGGAGCGGATGCTATGCAGCTGGGATTGGAAATCGTACAGGCTGTCTGCATGCGGTTGTCTTCTATCGTCGGCTGAGTTCTTATGCGGCTAGGAGTCACGACCGTGCAGGCTGGCCGCATGCGGTTGGCATCTGTGGCCGCATGGGTTTTCTGCAAGCGATTGACTCTAATAGCCGCATGAGTTTCATCCATGCGGTTGGCAACTGTAGCCGCATAAGTTATGCAGCTGACAGATGTGGCCGCATGAGTTTTCTTCATGCGGTTGGCGGATGTAGTCGTATGGGCTTTCTCCCTGCGGCTAATACCCTTCTGCGGCTCGGATCGCATAGAGTTCCTCTTTGCCCCTGCAAGTCCAGCATCATAGTATTTTCTTCTGCCGGACTTAGGGACAGCAGAGTTATCTACGGTCTGAAGTGGGGCCGCAGGAGAGTCCTTCTCGCCGTTTTGAGCAACAGAGGGTATCTCATCGAAGACTTGAGGAGGAGCAAATGATTTTGGCCTCCACTCTTTGCGAGCCTTCGTGGTGCGGGTGCGCTTTTGGATCGGGCCAGCGCTGCCTTCAGAGAGCATCTCTTCGAATGCCTGTTGGTCGAAGCGGACGACCATCTTCTGTTGTGTGGAGCCAAGTTTGGCTGCATCCGATTGCGTCACCAACTCCTCAGCCATGGAGAAGTTAGTCCCCAACAGAGTCGCCATCGTGTTTGCCATTGATTGTAAAAGTACAGAACAGTTTTATGGGAGGACTGAACTTAGACTCACAATACAAACTCGCTTGTACAAAGAAAGCCTAGGGACGAAAACCTAGGTACAGCAGTCTAAGTACAATTGTTTATTTTAGATTCTGGGGGGTGACGATAGAGGCTCGGAAAAGCGACGGCCGCTCTGCCTTACTCCTTGGACGATCGGTATGCAGTCTTGGCTCGGAGAAGATCTGCTTGGCGTGGACGAAGAAATGCTCTTCTTGCTCTCCTCGTGTTGCTCTCCTGGCTTCTCTCTCTGTGTGATTATCAAAAAAGGGGGGAGCTCTCTCTGTATATCTGTCTCTCTCTTTTTTTTATTCTCTAGTTGCCGGTGGTGTTCTTACAAGGGAATAATGCTGGCTATTTATAGGAGTGGGGTGTGATCATTAGGGTTTGCAAATGATCATTTGTTTGGAATGTCGGTGCTCCTTCAATCTATCTGAACCCTTCATCCTGATTACAATAAATCTAGGCCATTAATACGGATAGCACCGTATCTTGTGAGCAATTAATGCTAACTGCTTTAAATCTTCATGATTGATTACGCCAATGTCTGATTGCTCGTCATGTGTCCTATTAGCTTGATAATAAATGATATGCCCTGATCTTAGTAATTATGACGATGATGTCAAATATACTTGTTGGGATTCGGTTAAATCTTTGATTGATCCGATGCCACGTGTTTTGATTGTGGGTCCTGCCAGAGCCGTATAGGATGGGCAACACTTGAACCGCAGGGAGATACTCTTCGTGAGCCGCATAGGACAATGTTTCATCGAGCCGCAGGGAACGAACTCTCAATGAGCCGCATATGCATAGTCTTTGCGAGCCGCATGAGCTAGCGTTGTATTGAGCCGCAGGGGCTGAGCTTTCAGTGGGCCGCATATGGCTGATTTCTGCTAATCATATAGGGTGACTTCTCAGTGAGCCGCATGAAGCTGTTCTCTATTTAAGCCGCATGAGATTTGCCACGTGGCAACCTAGGATTTCTGACGGATCGGGTCAGAGATCTTCCTCTTTTCCCGAAGAGTCTGTCATTATGGCAGAGCCATTATGACACTTTATGCCAGAGCCGCCACAGTCGTCAAATCGTGTCAGAGCATTAAATAAGGCCACTATTCAAATGGCCAGCTGTAGGGAAGGGTCACAAGGGGTCGTGGCATCGATCGAGCCGCATATTCTTGCTGAACCGCATACACTCTCAAGCCGCATGAGACTGAGAGTCATTCCTTTGAACCGTATAAGACAGCTCCCATATGAGCCGCATGGGCTTCGTATCCGGAGCCGTATGGACCATTATTCTGATATTTTCCATGCTTCTACAGTAGGGTTCTGTTTAGGCTGCCGGGAGAGCCAAAGATTGTGTTTGCCAGGTGAGCAGCTGAGCCGGGAGATGGGTTCTGTGGAGCTTTGCTGGCAGGGCAGGCATTGTCGCATCCATTGATAGCTGATTTTATAGATGTCTTTCCCGAGGAGTTGCCTGGGATGCCGCCAGATAAAGACGTTGAGTTCTCTATAAACTTAGTGTCGGGCACTGAGCCTATTTTACAGCATATTTATAGGGTCAACAATAGTGAGTTGGCAGAGCTGAAGAAGCAAGTCGACGAGCTACAGGATAAAGGATTCATCAGATCCAGTTCATCACCTTGGGGCACGCCAGTTCTGTTTGTTCCAGAGAAGGATGGTACGATACGCATGTATATCGATTACAGGATGCTCAACAACCTCACTATCAAGAACAAGTACCTGTTGCCGAGGATTGACGACTTGTTCGATTAGTTGAGCGGCGCGAAGGTATTTTCAAAGATAGACCTGAGGTTCGGTTATCATCAGCTGAAGGTAAAGCGGGAAGACGTTCCAAAGACGGCTTTTCGGACTCGGTACGGCCAATACGAGTTCACTGTCATGCCATTTGGTTTGACCAATGCCCCAGCAGTGTTCATAAACTTGATGAACAAGGTATTCCATCAGTACCTTAACAAGTTCGTGGTGGTCTTCATAGATGACATCTTGGTCTACTCGAAGACGCCAGAGGAGCACGAGGAACATCTGAGGATTGTGCTCGAGACTCTGAGGAAGGAGCAGTTGTATGGGAAGCTTTCGAAGTGCGAGTTCTTCCTGGACCAGGTCAAGTTCTTGGGTCATGTTGTGATCGAGGACGGGATCTCTGTGGACCAGAAGAAGATTGCAGCTGTAGAGTCTTGGTCTACACCCAGTTCAGTTTCCGAGATTCGGAGCTTTCTGGGATTGGCTGGCTACTATCAAAAGTTCGTCTAGGACTTCTCGCAGCTTACGGAGCCGATGACTAGACTCACCAGGAAGGACATGGAGTTCGTCTGGACTGAGGAGTGTCAGGCCGCCTTCGATGAGCTGAAGAAGAGGTTGACATCAGCTCCGATCTTGACATTACCGTCTGGGATCGGTGGTTTCTCGATCTACAGCGACGCTTCTGGCAGGGGTTTGGGTTGTGTTCTTCAGCAGCGCGGGAAGGTGATTGCCTATGCATCTAGGCAATTGCGTCCTCATGAGAAGAACTACCTGACTCACGATCTTGAGTTGGCCACTGTTATCTTTGCCTTGAAGTTGTGGAAATACTACTTGTATGGAGAGTGGGTTGAGATCTTTGCTGATCACAAGAGCTTGAAGTATGTGTTCACTCAGAAGGAGCTGAACATGCGGCAGAGACGGTAGCTCAAGCTGATGAAGGATTTCGATATTGCCTTGCAGTACCATCCAGGAAAGGCTAACGTATTTGCAGATGTCTTGAGCAGGTATCCAGTAGCTATGTATCTGACGGCAGATCGTCATCTTTTGGCTGACCTGGACAGTTTGGGAATCGAGGTGATTATTTTAGGCATAGAGGTGCTGATATGGGGCTTACAGATTTAGTCCGAGTTGATGGACAGAGTCAGATCAGCACAGCATGATGATGTTGCCCTGAGGAGCATCAGAAAGCAGGTGCGAGCAGGGTTGCTCGATGATTTCTCTATTGCCAAAGATGGGTCGCTGCGGCACGGTGCTAGACTGTGCGTTCTGAGTGGAGAGCTTCGGGGGAAGGTTCTTCAGGAAGCACATCGCTCTCAGTACTCTATGCATCCTGGGGCCAACAAGATGTACAGAGATCTGAGGAAGCATGTTTGGTGGTACGGCATGAAGTACGAGGTAGCTCAGTTTGTATCTCGCTGCTTGGTATGTCAGCAGTGAAGGCTGAGAGACAGAGGCCTGGTGGGTTGTTACAGCCACTACCCATTCCTGAGTGGAAGTGGGAGCACATTACCATGGACTTTGTGTCCGGACTTCCACGATCTCCGGGAGGGAAAGACGCGATTTGGGTCATAGTTGATAGATTGACCAAATCGGCCCACTTCTTGCCTTTCAAGGTGGGGTTGTCTACGGAGAGACTGGCAGAGATGTACATTCGTCAGATCGTGAGATGGCATGGGGTTCCTGTGAGCATAGTTTCAGACCGGAATAGTTATTTCACTTCCTACTTCTGGAGGAGTTTACAGACTACCTTGGGCACCTCGCTCAAGTTTAGTACCGCTTATCATCCCCAGATAGACGGGCATTCAGAGAGAACTATCCAGACTTTAGAGGATATACTTCGCACGTGTGTGCTTGATCTCGAGAGTTCTTGGGAGGACCATCTTCACCTGGTAGAGTTTGCTTACAACAACAACTATTAGGCCAGTATAGAGATGTCGCCATTCGAGGCTCTATACGGACGGAGATGCCATACTCCCTTGTCATGGGACGATGTCGACGAGAGAGTGCTGCTTGGACCGGAGATGGTAGTGGATGCAGCTAAAAAGGTCAGGTTGATTAGAGACAGACTTCGGGTGGCTCAGGATAGGCAGCGGCAGTGGGCCGATAGCTACCGGAGACCGTTAGAGTTCGAGGTTAGTTTCAGTTCCTGTTTGTGATGCTTGTGATTTTTGTTTGTCCTGTGTGCTGAGTTTGTTTTATGTCTAGGCTGGTGCATTGGTGTTCCTGAAGATTTCTTCGACACGGGACACGATTCGTTTTGGCGGAGGCGGGAAGCCTAGTCCGCGCTACATCGGACCTTTCACTATCCTTGAGAGGGTCGGTGCAGTGGCTTATCAACTAGACTTGCCACCTACGCTAGAGGGGGTACACAACGTGTTCCATGTGTCGCAGCTGAGATGGTACGTGGCAAACCCCAGCCATGTATTAGACCATTCAGCGATCGAGGTGGGGCATACTCTTCACTATCCAGAGCAGCCAGTGGAGATTCTAGATCGTAGGGAGAATGTGCTCCGGAACCATGTTATACCCTTGGTTCGTGTTGCATGGAGGCATCACTCTCCATGTGAGTCTACCTGGAAGAGAGAGGATGACATGCGGGAGCGTTTCCCTTATCTCTTCGAGCCCTGAGGTATAATTTTTATGTTTCTGCATATGATTTCGGTGTTTGTTTGTTTTAATTTTGAGGACAAATTTTTTTTAAGTGGATAGATTTGTCACCCCTAGTTTTCATGAACAGGGGTATTTTGATCATTTTTCCACTTTAGAATAATTTTGGAGTTATTTATTTATTTATGATATTATTTTGGGATTATTTGAGTCGGGTTCGAATTTTAACTCAATCTGACTTGTATCGGGGACCCGGGGTCGCTTTGACTCTAGTGGAACCCACTCATTAGTTAGGCATGGCCCACATGACATTATTTTTAGTTAGTAGATTAGACTAATTATTCATGGATAGGGTTGGTTTGATTAGAAACTTAAAACATAACTAAATTAGCCTCAACCTTAAACCCTTTTCCTAATATTAATTAATAAGACAAGTGGGGGTTTTTTGGACATTGTTAATAGGGGACACCTATGCTTTCCTTGGCCGACCATATCTAGAGGGATAGGGATGGGTTCATTTGTTATTATCCACTCCATTTTCTCTCTCTTGTTCTTCCCCAAAAATTAGAGAGAAGTCTCCATTCATTCCACCATCAAATCTATCCATTCATCTATCAATCCTTTTCTTTTCTTCTCTTTTTTCATCAAGAGAAAGAGCTAGCTAGATTTGGGAAGTTTCGGAACTCGTTCGTGTCCATTTGGAGGTCTCTTCGTGTCGGTGTCGTATCAAGAGGAGTTTCCTTAGATTCGATCAACCGGGAGGTATAATCTCTTCTCTATTTCATTCCTACATGCATATAGAATTATTTTGAAACCATAGGATTGACCCCCATGGTTGTATCTTCATTTGTGTCCATTTTGTGTCTATTTGGAGACAGGTGTGTCCTTGTTGTGCTTTGTGTCCATGTGGAAAACCTCCAATTTTGGACACACTTGTATTTTGATATGTTGAGTGAATGATTTATTTGTGATTTAATCTCAGATTTTATATTATTAGGATGTGTTCTTCATGGTATCATATTGTATCATAATCTATTTATATATGTATATATATATCATTTTTTATATGTATCTCTCTCTCTCTCTCTCTCTCTCTCTCTATATATATATATATATATATATATATATATATATATATATATATATATTGTGTGTCAATATATATATATATTGGTGTGTGTGTCTAATATGTATTTATTGGTGTGTGGAGATATCGAGAGTGAGAGAGGGAATTATGAGAATGAGATATTGATGTGTGTGTGTAGAGTTTTATATAGAGAGTGTGGAGTAGAGAATGTTAGAGAGGGATTAGAGATTGAGTGAGAAAGAGAGAGTGATATAGAATGATAAAGGGAGTGAGGAAGAATGGAAGAATGGGGGGTGGCACTGGTGAATACAACAACAGTAGGGACAGCAGCAGTCCCCAAAAGGGACTGCTGATTTCGAGTAGCAGTAGCAGCAATATGCTGCTGGTTCAGCAGCAGTGTATAGGGGGAGATCAGCCCCTAGTTAAACAGCAGCAGTAGCAATGAGAACTGCTACATGGTAGCAGTGTATAGGGGGGGACAGCCCCTTAACAGCCCTTAGCCTTCATCCATTCATTCTTCCTTTCATTTTCCCCCATTCAGTCATCCACAAATTTATTTATCCCTTCATCCATTCACACATCCATTTGTTCATCCATTCCTTCATCATTCACCCATACATTCACTCTTCCATACATCCTTCATTCTTCCATTCCTTTATTCAGTCATTGTTCCATCCATAAACACTCATTCACATATTTCATCCATTCATTCATGATACACTCATTATCAAATGCATATATCCATTCACCCTTCCATTTTTCATACACCAATACATATATCCATTCACCTATTCACCCTTAATTCATTCCACAAATTCCTATACCAAATTCAGTCCCAAAAAACCCTTTGTGTTGTGTGTGTGAGAGAGTCTATGAGGGGTAATAGGGAATTAGCATGTTAGTGAGATAAGGTAATAGGATATGGGTTGATTATATATGATATTTTGTTGGAGAGTACAGTATTTTAGATATAGTTATATGTTAGATAGAGTTTAGGTTTTAGAGTTTGAGTTGGGATGGTATCGTAGGATACCAATATGGTATCTTAGGGTAAGTAGGATTTACCCTATTTCTAATATTAAGGTAATTGCCTATAGCTAAGGTAAGTGTTTAGGGTTTAAGATATGGTTAGTATTGGGTTCCCTTGGTTGGTAATGGTCAGAAATAGTGCTTCTACACTAGTTTTGACTTCGGTTGACCATTTTGACCAAAAGTCAACAAAAGTCAACCGAGAGTCAAACTTAGCCTAAAAGTGACTAGAATTGATCGAAACCAAACCAGAGTTGACCAGTTGACTGAAAGTCAACAGTTGGTCAACATTAGACTAGTTTGACCTAGGGTTGACCTAAAGTTGACCAGAGTTGACCAGAGTTGACCAGGGTTGACCAGGGTTGACCAGTTGACCAAAAGTTAACTGTAAGTCAACCTTTGACCCCGTTTGACCTAATTTGACTTGGATTGAATTCCAGTGACCTAGTATGACCTAGTATGATCTAGTATGACCTATTATGACCCACTATGACCCAGTTTGACCTAGTTTGACTTAGACTTGCATATCATGACTTAAAATCAGTTTTCCTTTCATTATAAAACTATGTTTGACTTATAGTATCTCATCTTTAGGTCTGTGATTACTCTGAGTGTCTGTTCACCTTATCAGCTCAGGACCAAAGATGAGTACATTTACTGATAGTTTTCATTATCATGATATCTGCTATATCCGATTCAGTTGTAGTGTCTTACTCAATTTCCAGTCACGATAGTTTACGGACTAGTATATGTTGGATCATAACATGAGATGTTGTTCCTAGATTTTTTTGGTATATTGGTACATTTCCTGTCTTGTTCCCTGTACTTGTATAGACACCAATTTCTAAGGGAACTTGCTACCCTCTTATGAAATCACGTGTCATGACGTGTCATGTCCAGATCCACTATACTATTCGGGAATGGTTAAATTATTAGGGGTATGTAATCAAAGCCTTCCTGTCACTATATTCTTGTGCTTGCGTCACCCTCACCTCACGTAGGGTGTAGCGAGATCTTATTTATGTGCTCGTTATCCAGGTTGGCCTGCATGACCCTTTCCAGATTTTTTTGTGATTGTCGGGCCAAGTGGATAACCTGTCCTGTAATATTTCCCAAGCCGATCACATAACGCTCTAATAATTCAAGGCACCTTTTATATTTATTTATCGTATCTTATATCCTGCTCAGTTCTACATTCATTACTTTTCTCACCATGCTATGATATTCATTTACTCACATGTCCTACATGCCTTTATGCTGTACCTTGATTGGAGACTAAGTTCTGTTCGGGAGAAGGGTTACAACCCCGATCCTTGTTTGGTTTAAGGGTTGTAACTCGGCTTTCGAATGGTTCCTAAGTCATCCTATATTTTTGTCTTATATTTTATTATATTATCTCTTATAGAATTTGTCAATTCATATGGAACTGCTATTAGTATTTGTACTTGCTCATTTTCCTGACAGGATACCGTTGATATATTACAGATGATTCTGAGGCAGACTGCTCGACTTATTATGGGGTCGAGATAGATGGAGTAGCCCAGGACTGTGGCCTGATAGTAGAGCCATTAGACTTTGCACACCCAGAGTAGTGTAGCTTAGTTAGGTTTGCCTGGACTGCGATCCAGCTAGTACTTTCAGTCTGTAGTTTTCTATATTATATTTTGTGACCCTGTGATGTTGTGTATATCTTTGGGCTTGTGTTGGATCTTGAACTTATTTTCTATTTTTAACTATCATATTTTTTTTTCGTGCTATCTACCTTAGTTTTATCTTGTGATTGAGACTGTATTTGCTATGTCACCTCCATTCGGAGTGTATATACTATACAGGTACCTTTATACTATTTAGTCGTAGTATTTACAGACGTTATATACAGCGTTCTACTGCCGATTCTGTGGCGTAGGCTGGACGTACCCACGTGCTCGTGCTCCTGATAAGGGTGTGGGTTGTGACACGAATATTGAAAGAAAATATTGAGATGTGCACCAAGTGCACGACTCAGAAGAACATTGAACACTAAGGATTAGAACATGGAAATACGGTATCGAGGCGTGCATCTATTGCACGACTCGAAGGAAAGAAGATATATGTGTCTAGGTGTACGTATGTGCACGGGACTCATAAAAGATGGCTTCGTGGCGAACAGAACAGTTGTGGCACGAATGTTGTGACGGAACTGTCGGACGTGGCATGTGCCTTCAAAATATTTATGGCCTTCGGGGCGATCAGTGATGAACATTGATTCAGTCGGGCAATTATGCCAATGGAGTTGAAATAGGCAAACTTGTTTAGTTGTATAAAACTCAGGCACGTATTACATGGTCAATAGACTTGGACGGATGGCCCGTGCATGGGCATGTTTCCGTCGAATATAGAATCGCCGGGGCACCGAAAGCGTTCGACCGCGGAGAGAATTAAGGGGTATTCGTGGTGCACTTCATTCAGACGGGTTGCGCCCTTCTATTGATGTGATAAGCCACAATACTAGTAAGTTTGGGATCCTTTGAATATTGGACTAGCAACCCATGCCAAAGCGATCGCCGGCTTACACTTTAAGATACCAGTCCATTACGCCACAGAACGTCGTGACCTTCATATAGATAGGACCGCTAGACTAAGACTAGCATTGGGTACAGGCGCAAAGCTTGCCACCCTTATGCTTATGTTAAGTTTGCTTGGTTGGCTGCGTGATTTGTATGATTGGTTATGGAAATTTCAAACTATGTCAGGCTAGGCTAAATGAGACAAAGATGGGCACGATCACCATGTTTATATTCATATTATGTCTAACTGTATCTATTGCAGGAACATAATATTGGACACAATTATGATTCAGTTGCTATCAATAACTGCTTGAATATTGCTATGAAACTGATCCCAAGGCAAATAGAAAGATCACCAAATAAAGATGCATGCTTCACTAAATTTACTTAGTGTTGGATTAGTTGAGTGGGTGTTGATCAGTGTAGCAAGAACGAAAGCACTAATCCCTACTAGTTTGCTCGCAAGTTCAAGATATGTTCTTTTCGGGGCGGAGCTTGGCTTGGACGCCCCGAGGCATGGAGTCCTTAGCGTTTCGAGGCGGGCTACCGCATTGGCTTTCGGACTTGCAACATGGAGATGTTCGGCCGAAGACTACTTATTGACTATAAAGAGGCATATGTATGGAACAATGTAATCCTTTGTGAGCTAGAGAGAGCATGAGCGTTGTAGCCAGTTGGGCTATTCAAAGCCTTTGTAATCTTCAATTCATTATTAATAAAATAGATTCTTATTATATACTTTGTTTCATTTTGCTGCTTATGCTATCAATTTGAGATAAACTTACGTGAACCTGTTATATTGCCTTGCACGAACGCAACTCCAGGCTTGTGCGGCATCACCCTCCAGCAAAAATGATGATTCGGGTGAAATCTAGCGAGGACGAGCGATTTCCCAGGTCGGGGCGTGTCATGGGTTACACTGGCCTATAAATAACAGAGAAGCTTGCTCTTTATTTCGTACAACTTCTCATTGAGAATGAATTCGACCGATCCCCCTCCTTGGAAAAATGTTGCACTGCGGGTTGTGGATCTCCTCGTTCAAAGAAACTTTGAATTTGATGACGAACTCCTTCAGAAGACTGAGATACGCTGTAATCTGTGGAAAAATCAGTTCATGCTCAAGTACCTTACTGACAGCGTTCTTCTACGAAACGACATCAAGTGCCAAATTGTATGCAGAGTTTGGGGTCGACATGCCCCAACTTTTATTATGCTGTAAGAGCCACAGAATGGCAGTCGCGTTTGTGCGTTGACGATGAAGTGATTCGCTCATTGACAAGAGAGTGATTCATTCGCGACGAGGAAGAGATGCGTCTATGCTACAACGTAAGAGTGATGCGCCTAGCCGTAGAGTTTAAACTAGACTGTTTGTAGTAGAGTTTTACTGTCTTTGAATGATGTGCTGACATTTGTCTCATGTCTTCGACGTATGCTGTTTGTGACGCATAGGAACTTCAGTCCCCTGATGCGCCTAAAATTTTATGATTCTACAACTGCTATAAGATCAGCTATACTAAATGGATCAGAGTTCTAGAAAATTAATATCACGCCCCTATGCCGCGGTAGAACGATGTCCTAGGTCACAACATCTAACATAGTATAAGTATAACTACACAAGATATACTCTCTGCACGGAGGACAAATAGAAGGTACATCTCAATCACAATCTATGGTAGAAACAGCACGATATTATAGATGTGATAATCTCAAAGGAAATACAAACAGAAGGAAAATAAGTCTAAGTGTCTATACGACACAACAACAACAAAACATAATACATCTCAAAGTCTCAAATGACAACAACAAAGTAAGATAAAGCCTAACTAAACTAGTCTAGGCAGTAGGGGTGATATCATCAGCTAGAGCTGGGTCCTCCTGAGAATCCAGCTCGTAAGTGTCGTCTAGGACTGCTCCATAGTACGTAGAACATAAATCTTCGGTGTCATCTGTAATATTTTCAACAGCTCCAGTCAGGACAGGAACGAGCACAATACACCTCACGTAGTTCATATCGTGGCAGAAAATTTAAAGCATGCAAAAGAGTAAGATACATGAACTGTAAGAAGATGTACATGAAAATAAGATAGATATTTATAAACTGGAAATATATCCATGATAAGTAAGAACTGTAAGTGACTAGTGATTCAGAGCACAAGATGGTTATGTAAACGGCACGATGTTGTGTTGACACAAAGTCACAGTCAACCAAATATTGATAGAATTGACTAAATAATACTTGTGATAATTCAATACGACACATGAAGACTACATCCAGCACAAGTCAGACGACAGCTCAGTTTTGTAATACAAGTCATTTTTGAGTCTGTATTTTATAATTTTATTGAGTCTAGACTTATGTAAGCTGAGTTGTGCTGAGCATCTGAGACTTAACCTATACCCTACCCAAAATCCAAAAGCTTCATACACATCCAAATAAGTCCATTGGACCAATGACCCATTCTGTGCTCTGGAGACAGAGTTCGGGCCGAACTCTGCCTCCACACAGAGTTCGGGCCGAACTCTGTCCCCTAAAAATCAGTACCCTAATTTTTAGGGTTGGCTGGTTGCAAGTTGTCCAACGGCCAAATTTTTGAAAATTCCAACCAGAATTCTGGCCGAATTCTGCCTACGTGATATCCTATAAATAGGCCATGAATTCTCTTATTTTCAATTATCCAATCTTCTCTTCTCTTCTCTCTAAAGCTCAATACAAGCCATACCCTTCTTCATCTACTAGCCACAAGCTCCCTAAGCCTCAAGTGCTCAGCATTTTTCAGTTAGGAGTTTGTGCAAAAGTTCAAGAAGTCGCTTGGAAAATTCCAAGCATCGCCACTGCGATCTTTGTAAGAAGTTGACGTGCTCTTCTAAAGAAAAGGCACGGGATGTAACTACTATTTCACAAATAGTGGATTTAATCCTGAGCTAGAGTTCTCAGGCCTGGACTAGTCCTCCACGAGGGAAACCAGGTTAAAAAATCGGCTGTGTTTGCGTATGCTTTCTTGCTCCTTATTTATTTCCGCATTTACTCTGATTACTTTCAGCTTGTGAAAGAGTTTAATTTTTAATTGGTTATTATCGTTATAAACTCTATTTACCCCCTCTAAAGTTGCCATCTGTTCTTCAATTGGTATCAGAGCTCTGTTCTCTCTACAAGGACTAACATCCTAGAGCTGATCCATGGCAACCACACAATCCTTGATTTCTAATCACGGTGAAGGGCAGTCCACTCATAGGCCTCCCCTATTTGATGGAACTAACTACACCTATTGGAAAACAAGGATGAGCTTTTATCTCAAGTTGCTAGACTTCGACCTGTGGACCATCATCACCGATGGTTACAAAAAGCCCGCCAGGATAGTTGTCAATGGTGATCTTGTTGAGAAATCACATGACAAATATTCTGACGAGGAGAAAAAATAGGCAAGTCTCGACGCGAGAGCTGTTAATGCTTTATTCTGTGCTATAGACAGGAATGAGTTCAACAGGGTCTCAACATGCACCACCTCTCACGAAGTATGGAGATTTCTAGAAGTGACGCATGAAGGAACCACCCAAGTCAAGGAATCGAAGATAAGCCGTCTCACTCAAGAATATGAGGCTTTCAAGATGAAGCCAAATGAGACGATCATGCAAATGTTCACAAGATTCCTCGACATCATCAATCCCCTATCTTCGCTCGACAAACAACATTCAAATCATGAGAAGATTCGTAAGCTACTTAGGGGGCTACCAAAGATTTGGAATCCTAAGGTGACAGCCATCATAGAAGGAAATGATCTCACAACCATATCCATGGAGACCTTGATGGGAAAGCTGATGACTCATGAGCTTGACCTCAAGGACTTCGAAGAGCCTGCTCCTAAGGCTAAGGAGATCGCCCTCAAAGCTCACCGACGAAGGACTGACTCCGAAGAGATGGATGACGATAACTCGGAAGGTGATGATCAAGCTCTCCTTGTCCGCAACTTCAAGAAATTCCTTCGCTTCAACCGAAGAAAGAAGGAACCACAAGAAGATGACGAAGAAGAGCCAACATGCTACGGTTGCAAGAAGACGGGACACGTCCGAAAAGACTGTCCATTCTTAAAGAAGAACAACCGCTATGAGAAATCATACAAGAAGGCTTCCTCAAAGAAATATGCCAACATGAGCATTTGGCATGAAAGCGAAGCTAGTGAATCCGAGGGAGAAAAGGACTCTCCTCAAGACGCTGCAAATGTGTGCCTAATGGCAACGTCCGACAAGGTATCAGACGAAACTCTTGATGACTTCACTTTTGATGAACTTGGCGATGCTTTTACCGATTTACTTGATGATCATAAAAAGGTCATTGGTAAATGTAAACATGCCAAGGAAAAGATCAAAAGTCATGAAGTCAAAATTCAAAGACTTTCTTTACTGCTTGATAACATTAGAGACACTTCACCCACGGATGTCACAAATGAGGTATCTAAGCTTAAAATAAGCTTACATGATGCTGAAGCACGCATCGAACAACAAACACAAGAAATCACAGCACTTAACATGGAGCTTGCAGAAGAAAAGAGTAGGCACAAGATTTCTATTACTAAGATATATGGTTTGAATGCTAAGGTTACTGAACTGCAGGCTGTCTCTAAGAAATTAGAGACTAAATTGGGAAAACAGGTTGCTCAACCTCAAACCCAATCACATGAGACACACACAAAGCATAACACTACTCATACTAGTCAACCACGTCATCTACCTACATCTCATAATCATGCTTACATATACACACACTTTCATAAAGCACACAAACCACATGCACGTAGAAATAATTCTCATTTGTCATAGAATCATCATGCTACACATAGATACAATCATCACTATGTTGCACAAAATCACCATCACTCTACATATAGACATCATCACCATGATATTCTATATAGACATCATCACCATGCTACTCCATATAGACATTATCACCATATTGCTCCACATCACTCTACATATAGACATCATTACCATGCTAACTCTACATATCATCATGCTACGCCACATCACTCTACTCATAGACATCATATGCATACTCCTAACATAAATAGGAATGCTATATGTACTTATTATGGATTACATGGACATATTTCACCACAATATAGAATTAGAAGATTAGTAGATAGAAAGATATATGCATGGTTTCCGAAAACTAATTTTTCAGGACCCCCAAGAACTTGGGTACCAAAGGTCACATCTACTCTTGATGTAGGTGGATCTTCCCTCCTCAACTAAGAGTAAGTGGATTTTCGATAGTGGATGCTCGCGGCATACACTACTAAAATATGATCTATTAGCGACGTAAGTTAGCGACGGCGTTAAATTACGTCGCTATATATAGAATTCAGCGACTCCTTTATATAAACATCGCAAAACGTCGCTATTCAGCGACGTTCAGCGACAGATATAAAATTACGTCGCTGAAGAGCGACGTTACGTCGCTAGATTATTAAAATATGTCGCCAGTTTACGACGTTTAGCGACGTCCTCATGTGACGTCGCTAATATTTTTACTTAGGGCACAGCGTTTCGTTTTTCCCACTCACTCGAAATTTCCAATTTTTCCTTCCCCCCCTCCGGCGATTCCTTCGGCGACCGCTTCCCCCCCCCCCCCGGCGACTCCCTCCCTCTCCGGCGACCCGTACCCCCCCGTCGACCTCCTCCTCCTCGAGCTAAGGTAAACCCTAACCTCCTCCTCCTACTCCTCCTCCTCCTCCTCCTCCTCTCCTACGGACACACACACACACGGACACACACGCACACGCACACAGAGACACACACACACACACACACACACACACACGGACACACACGCACACACACACAGAGACACACACACACGGACACACACACAGATGGACACACACACACACACTGGACACACTGTGTCATGTTGTGGTGGACACGAGACACTATGTTGGACACGTACACATAGCCTAGATCCTTTACCAACCATTTATTTTCCATTTTAACATGTTTAATTAGGTGTACTCACATGTGAATTTTGCACAAGGCGAAGCTACTGTGTATATTGTATTGATGTAATAAGCTTTGGTACTTCAATTCTGGTTGAAACTCCACCTGTTATTAGCTTTCTTCATCAATGCTACTTGACTTGTTTGAAAGGCAAGTGAGGGACATTTTTGCTCTTATATCCTCTTATTGATTTATATGGAATAAAGAACTGCCTCAATTCTTACAGCCAAGGATATTTACTGCTTATGTAACATCTTTAGTAGCACTCTCTCTTCTTGTGATGACAAACATTATGCATTTTTGTGCTTTGTTTATTGTGTTGGTTTTGAATTATTAATTCTGCACATGGACTAAAATATGGGCATGTTGATATTTGAGTTGATTCTGGACTGAAATCTGGGCATATTGGACCCTCAATATGGTGGCGTAATATTCTAGATCATAATATGATATATCATATACCGTAATGTGATATACGTTTACTACTTTGTATGTTTTCCTAAAATTGCTATCTTCAGCTCTAGACCTATTTCAGTTTTGATGCTCAATGGGTTCTTTTTTCCTCTTGAACTCTCAATATAGTTTCAAGGAGTCAACATTTCAATATACAATATGTCGGCCGATACTTTAAAATTATATGAAATAGTAGTCACCCCCAAGGTTGACTATTTTTACTGAAAGTCAAAGTAGAGTAAACATCTGACCTAGATTGGACTAAGAGTTGACAAAGTCAACTATAGGTCAACCCTTGACCTAGTTTGACCTTGTTTGACTTTGTTTGACTTAGCTTGACCTTGTTTGACTTTGTTGTCTTTATGTTTGTTAAATGACACCCAGATACTAGTTTTAGTTGTTTAAATGACACCCAGATACTAGTTTTAGTTTCAGTTTGCTTTGGTAACTCACTATTGCTCATTACTTGGTACTAGTTTTAGTTGATTGTGTTTTTTTAAGTCTAAACAAATGACACCCAGATATTACTTGTGTGTATGAGATAGCTTGAGTTGACTCTGGTCATTATTGGTACTTGAATTATAGGTTAGGCTTGTATAGCCTTGAATGGTGTGTGCTAGCTAGTATTGGGATACCAATAGCGATAAGGTAAAGGGTACCTTGGTAGGTCATGACTAGAAATAGGATATTTGACTTAGATTTGACCTTGTTTGACCAAGGTTGACTATTTGACCTAGTTTGACCTTGTTTGACTTTGTTTGACTTAGCTTGACCTTGTTTGACTTAGTTTGACCTAGTTTGACCTAGTTTGACCTTGTTTGACTTTGTTTGACTTTGTTTGACTTAGCTTGACCTTGTTTGACTTAGTACAACCTAGTTTGACCTAGATTGCATATCATTGTTATTAGTAACTGTTCGCTACTAATGTGTGTCCCATAATAAGACATAATATACGAATTTGTGCCTGTTGGATAATGTGTGTCCATCTTTGCAGAATTATTTTCAAATGGATATGAATTACTACTTGCGGAATCGTTCATGGATGTACAATCGTCGTCCTGATGATATGTGTGGTGTACGGGATGAATACATAGCGGGAGTAGAGCAGTTCCTGCAGTTTGCTAAGGCGCTCCCTCAGTACATGGACGGCACCAAAATTAAGTTTCCGTGTGTGAAATATCATAACGTGAAATATTATCCAGAAGTGGAAGTGACATATCATTTGTACTCGAGGGGTTTCACGCCTAATTACTATCAGTGGACCGCACACGAAGAACTTGTGTCTTTAACATCAGAGCCGGAGCCTTACGTTGAGCCGTATATGCATGTCGAACCTAATTTTGTTTCAGATAATCATGCATACGACGACGGGTGCGTGAACATGGTTTTCGACGCTGCGGGGCCTAGTTTCGTTCATGATGCACCTGAGGAGGCACCGAACGCCGATGCTGTACAGTTCATGGAGTTACTGGAGAATGCAAGGACTCCATTGTATCCTGGTTGTGAGGATCATTCACCGTTGGAGGTGGTTACAAGACTGTTGAGCATTAAGTCAGATTTTAACATGTCGCAAGAATGCTACAACCGAGTGTTGGAGTTGATTATAGAGATCTTGCCAGCGGGTGCTAAGTTGCCTAAAGACTTCTACCGATCTAAGAGGATGGTGAGATCGCTCTGGATGGGATACGAGAAAATCGATTCCTGTCGCAATGGGTGCATGCTGTACTACAAAGACGACAAGGACGCAGATGTGTACAGATTTTGTGGTGCTGATCGCTATAAGACAACTAGTACATGAAGGTCTACCGGTGCAAGAAGACCGACCGATTCAATGCACTACTTGCCTTTAACGCCGCGGTTGCAAAGATTATTTATGGTGAAAGAGACGGCCAAAAATATGAGTTGGCACATGCGAGAACAGATTGAAGGAGTGTTGGATCACCCATCCGATGGAGAAGCGTGGAAGCACTTTGATCGAGTGTATCCAGATTTTGCTTCAGATTCGCGAAATGTCAGGTTGGGACTATCTTCTGACGATTTTACTCCTTTTGGTCTTTCGGGATCCCAGTATTCGTGCTGGCCTGTGATTGTTACTCCGTATAACCTACCGCCTTGGATGTGCATAAAGACTCAGTACATGTTTCTAACCGTTATAATTCCTGGTCCGAACAATCCCAAGAGGAACATTGACGTGTACTTACAGCCTTTGATAGATGAGTTGAATCAGTTATGGGAAGTAGGCGCTAACACGTACGATGTTTCCAGGAAGCAGAATTTTCAGATGAAGGCAACCCTTATGTGGACCATCAACGACTTTCCGGCCTATAGAATGTTATCTGGATGGAGCACTCATGGCCGTCTCTCATGTCCGTATTGCATGGACCGTAGTAAGGCTTTCCGCTTGAAACACGGCGGAAAGCCGTGCTTCTTTGATTGTCATCGGAGGGCTGGGGACTTCATTGACGAGAGGGCGATGCAGGCATATGTAAGTTCTATTCAACTAATATTAACTGACTATAATTTAGTAAACAGGAAAATAGATATCAATATAGACTTTAGTAAACACTTACACGTTAGCAAACATGTTCTAGGCCGAGTTTGTTCGGCTACATAAGGAGGCGGCTGATGCTGTTGCTGCTGCTAGTGCGCAAGCAGAGGAAGGGGCTGGTACTTTCTCCCAGCCGCCTGCAGAGCCATCGCCAGACGAGCTCTGGATGACCGCCGTTGGCGGTCTTCAGAAGGGTACGTACTACGATACGGGATCCTATGACGCGTATTTGGCTTCGGAGTCATCCCGGGCCCCCTCTGTCAGTGCGCAGTTTCCGACAACGCAGGCGTCGTCACGAGCTGAGGATGTTCGTCGTCAGATCGAGGAGCTGCGTCGCGAGTTGCAGCAGCAGATTTCTGATGCGGTCGAGCGACGATCCGACCCTCCGATCGTCACCGGATGATTTGATGCGGTCGAGCGCAGTATACAGGAGCTGATGAGTCTGCATCAGGCTGCAGCTGCCAACTTGCAGACGCTCACCGAGTCTATGCAGCGCACGGAGCGTAGACAGCTCGAGCTGGACGGATCGCAGAGGAGCCTTTCTCTCTCAGTCGCTCAGTATACTGAGAAGGTGGTGAGTGCCCTTGCTGCGCATGGTGAGCGACTGCGAGAGCTGGAGCAGGTACGTCCTCCGGGTCCATCGACGGCGCCGACTCCAGATACTGCACTGTCTCCGGCGCCGACTCCAGACATTGTACTGCCTCCTACTGCCCCAACGGTACAGCTCACCCAGGAGCAGTATGACTACATTCTATCCCAGTTGCGCGACAGGGGTCCGCAGTGATTTTATTGGTTTTTTTATGACTTGTATGTATTGGCCCTATGGGCAAATTGTTTATTCATACACTGTTGTTTATACACTTGGTGGGAGACTTTTTATCATCTTTCATTTTTATTTGACTCTATTGGATGTTTGTGAGGATGTGTGTCTTTGATATTTACTTTGCACTGCCTCCTATTTTTATTGTGATATTTACTGTGATATCTGCGACGGGATGACAAATATACCTACGCTGGGTTATAAGCGATGATCTGATATACAAAGGAGATGCTGCCGAAATTTTAAAAAAATATATTGTGTATTTTTGTTATGATGTGTGTCTGTGTTTACAGTGAATGTGAAATACAGTGTTCGGAACCATCGACAGTTTCGATTACTGTTGTATGTTTTA
The DNA here is from genome assembly GCA_029216955.1 of Iris pallida. Classification (NCBI taxonomy): domain Eukaryota; kingdom Viridiplantae; phylum Streptophyta; class Magnoliopsida; order Asparagales; family Iridaceae; genus Iris; species Iris pallida. Next base: position 29,599,785 of record JANAVB010030220.1, read on the forward strand.
TCTTGGATAGAAACAGCAACAGTTCAGGGTGCACTTCTGAGAGCTTCATTTTCACGTCCTTCACTTTCTCGGACGTCGTAAAGGTTCCCGAGAAGGTGAAGGACGTGAAGAGGAAGCTCTGAGAAGTGCACCCTGAACTGTTGCTCTTTCTATCAAAGATAAAACATACAACAGTAAACGAAACTGTCGATGGTTCGAACACTGCACTTCACACACACTGTAAACACAGACACACAGCATAACAAAAATATCAATTATATTTTTTAAAATTTTTTTTTATATTAGCGACGTATAGCAACGTTCTGCGACGTACTGCGACGTCACACAGACGTCGCTATACGTCGCTAACTAGCGACGTGACGTCGCTCGACGTCGCTAATATACGTCGCTACGATGCCCACGTGGCCACGTAAATTACTCGATCCATTCATTTAATGCGCAAGAGAAAGCGATCTATCAGACTAGAAGGAAGTTGGTCTTTCTCCATGACCTACCCCCTTCGTGCAACTTCTCGCGTAAGGCCTTCGCTCGACTCCCTTCGGTCGCCTTCAGTTTAGCAAGAAAGACGATCCCGACTTACTTAGCTTGAAGCATGGCTTGCCGTTTCGGGGCTCGATGCTACTCTTGGGAACATTGATACATCGACTTTCAAGCATCTCGTAGTTGAGCGGTACTGCCATCAACAGTTCCAACATGGACAAGGACTGCTGAACATGGATAGAACGAGAGTCGAACTCGCATGTCTCTCTTTTCCGGAAAGACCGAAAGAAACCTATCTTCCTTGACCATAAAGAACATCTTTTTACACCAATTACTGGAACATGGATCCCATCCCCTTCGACACACGATGCTGCCTTCCATTCTTTGTTCGTTCTTTTGGGATGCTAGGTGGACAGGATTGGACGTTAACCTAGAGAGCTAGCCCTGATTCCGTCTTCATTGACCGAGTAGCTGGACAAAGAACAAAGGAACGAGACCTATCTCACTCATCCGGACTCGTTCGATTAATGGTGTTGCTGTCAGCCCTGTTCCTAGAGATCTGGGATGCCATGCCTCGTCATCATTTACAAACTTTTGAAGCGTCGCTAGTGGTCGCATTACGTCGCAATGTTGGTGACGTACTTATACGTCGCTCTCTGTCGCTCATTTGGCGACGTCTAGCGACAATGGACGCCGCGTCGCAAATAGCGACGTTCGGCGACGAAATTACCATCTGCGACTTGCCTATAAGCGACGTAGGTTTTTCGTCGCTAAATACGTCGCAAATCAGTGTTAGCGACGTACTGCGACGTAATTAGCGACGTCTCCTGACGTCGCTAATCTGGGTTATTTTAGTAGTGATATGACGGGAGACGCAAATCTTTTTGCATCACTATCGATGAAGAGAGAAGGATATGTATCCTTCGGTAACAACCTAAAAGGGTATATTATAGGTAATGGTATTATTGGTCATCCTCCCTCTCCCGTAATAAAGGATGTCTGCCTAGTGACCGAGTTAAAGCATAACCTGCTCAGCATTAGTCATCTTGTTGACCATGGATATGACATTAACTTTGGACAAAATAAATGCTTTATTTATGATAGGTCAACAGGGGACATTACTTTTGAAGGGGTAAGAGAGGATAATATTTATATTTTCTATCTGTCTAGAGATACTAACAATGCAGGTAGATGCCTATATGCTCATAAGGATGAAAGATTACTATGGCACCAGCGTCTTGGTCATGCCAACATGGATACTATATCCAGGCTATCGACTAAGAAGCTAGTTAGAGGCTTGCCCGATATCACATTAAAAAAGGACACGGTATGTGCCGAATGTGAATTGAATAAGGCAACCAAGTCCTCTTTTCATTCCATAAACTCTGTAAGCACTACTAGACCCTTGCAATTACTTTATATGGATTTATTTGGCCCTAGTAGAGTTAACAGTCTTGGTGGAAAACTCTACGCTTTTGTCATTGTTGATAATTTTTTCTAGATTTACATGGGTTTTCTTTCTTACAAATAAAAGTGATGCTATTTCGGTTTTCAAGATTTTTGTAAAGAAAGTTCAAAACGAAAAAGGCTACATGATTACTCGAATCCGAAGTGATCATGGAGGCGAATTCGAAATACAGATTTTGAAAGTTTTGTGATTCTAATGGTTTTGATCATGAGTTTTCTTGTCCAAGAACTCCTCAACAAAATGGTGTTGTGGAGCGAAAGAATAGGACTCTTGGCGATATGGCTAGAGTCATATTGAACAAGTTTTCACTTCCGAAATACTTTTGGGCTGAAGCTGTCAGTACAGCCTGCCATATTTTAAATAGGGTGCTTATTCATCCTATTACGAAGAAAACACCCTATGAGCTTTCGTTTGGGAGAACTCCAAATGTTTCTTATTTTAGAGTTTTTGGTTGTAGATGTTTTATCCTTAACACCAAAGACAACTTAGGCAAATTTGATGCCAAAGCTGACGATGGTATTTCCCTTGGCTATGCTGCCAAGAGCAAGAGATATAGAGTATTTAACAAACGCTCATTAATTGTGGAAGAGTCTACAAATGTGACTTTTGATGAAGATAACAGTACAGCAGCTACTCTTGATGATGATGTTGAGCCATCAACTTCTACTCCAATGAATACCACAACCGAAACCAATTCTCTAGGGGGCTTGCCAAAGAAATTCTCTTTCAAGCCGTCACATCCAGAAAATTTGGTAATAGGTGAGGTTTCACGTGGAGTAACTACTAGATCATCATTAAGAGACTCTATTGCTAGTACTGCCTTTATTTCACAAATTGAGCCGAAAAATATTTTAGAAGCTTTTAATGATGAATTTTGGATTTCTGCTATACAAGAGGAACTCAACCAATTCGAGAGGAGCCAAGTATGGGAACTCGTTCCTAGACCGGCTAATCACTCGATCATTGGCACTAAATGGGTTTTTAGAAACAAAGTAAATGAAGATGGTTCAGTCACACGCAACAAAGCTCGTCTAGTAGCCCAAGGATACAACCAAGAGGAAGGTATCGACTACGATGAGACGTATGCTCCTGTTGCTAGATTGGAATCCATTCGGATGCTTTATGTATTTGTGTAACGCCCAGTCCCAAAATAATTAGGATTAGGTACGTATCCATGCCAGCTGCATACATACGAAGTATACTCCAATATATAGAAACTCGTATGTATACATAAGCTGTAAAATGCAGTAGAACCATAATAACTAAATCTCATCCACTAGATAAATAAATGATATAAAAGCAACTTTGAATTTGTCATGTATACAATCGTTGGACGGAGACAAAGTCCACTACCAACTATCTCAAATAAAATGTACAAGAAGTGATCGATAAAATAATGAGACGAACCAAGCGCAATCGTCTTCGAAAGAATGGAGAAAATTACGGCCTTGGCTAGAACACATGCAAAATCACAGAAGCACACATCTGAAGAGATAACCAGGTCCTCAGAGGGACGTAACAAGATACACAAAGAACATACCATAATAAACTGAATATATAATACGTCACAAACCGAAATAAGTGACAAGACGACAATAAGGTAATCTAACCGTACTACAGTATTTATGCAGTTAAGAACAAACCTTTAACGCATGGGCACTCTGGCTCAGTAGCAGTAATCTCAGGTATGGCCCATCAGGATACCAGGGACCTCAAAGCATAACATTCATTGAATGTCAGAGGCCAGCAGTAAATCAGTATCAGGATCCAGGACCGTATCTCCCGCAGAGATAACTGGCAATAGGGAAGTGCATACTTGGCCCATACGTTAAGGAACTGTTCTTCCCATCCAATGCCTAACAGAGTTACATCCATGTCTCACATACCTCTACTAACTGCTAAGTCTCCTAACATGCCTCCATTAGCAGTTAGCCCTATCGCATGCGCATGGGGGATCAGCCCACACACAAGAACCTCTACATGCTACTCATCTTACACATCCTCGTGGTACAACTGTGTCAAGGTATATGCGATACACTACAGACGGTAGTCTCTTAATTCTAAGTCCACATGTAATCAAAGGATAATAACAAGTATATCTAATATCACTGAGCAGACAATAAATCAAGAGCGGTAAAAACTGGAAATAAATGAACAGTGATACATAATAAAATGCAAACTGAATATAAACAGTATAATGGCAAGGTATCTTGCCTGAGGTTATGTGCAAAAGAGGATAATCTAGTAGCTCGAACAGACAAAATAAACGAAGCAAGAAAAGCCAAATCCTGCAGAAGACCCCGGATGCTGCAACAAACATCACGAACGAGTTTGGAATAAAAGATATACCAAGGAAACGCCTATCCAAAAGTTAAATTCTGGAACAGGGGTAAAATCGTAATTTCGGGTCAAAACGATATCCGCCGTTGAACCCGCTTTGCACCGAAATACGTGCCAATATCTACAGTCTCTAAAGTCGTCAAACTACATGTCTATAGATTTGTTTTGACGAGACGAACCCAACGGTATGTCCAATTTTGGATTTCGGTGGGCCGTGCACAAAATTGCCCGTTGAGTGGGATTGTGGGCCCGCCAAAATAGCGTCCCGATCAACGGTCTCAGAATCAGACCAAACTTGGCTCACAGGACCAAAAAAATATTTCGAGTCCAATGACTCAAGTTTCATCGCGATATGATGAGTGTGCACAAAGTTGTGACTTAATTTGCAATGGTCGATACGGGGGTATCTCGACGGATACGTACTGATTTCGTCGCGCACATGCAACGAAATCGGGTTCCGTCAGTTCCCACACGTCGACAACATCCATACACGTATTTCGATGTGTATAGTGTGTGACCACGTCGCCCGATTTGTCGGGACGGGCGCCGTATCGGGGTATTTTTCTACTTTTTGAAAACAGAATTTACAATTTTTTGGAAAACTTTAACAACGTGTAACTTTCTACATACTAGATGAAAAGTGAATCCAGAAGGTGCGTTACAATCTCGGTTATGTTGTCTTTGACTGTATTCAATTAGTTTCTACAAAATCTTAAGGTACAAAACGAAAATTGGCCGACAAGTTGGTGTTTTACGACAGTTTTTAATATTTCAGAAAAGTGGTTTTTCTCTAACTTTGCCTCGATTTTTCGAGCAAGTTAGACGGCCATGTCGAAATCCACCTGAGGGATCTCGAAGAGGGTCATGTGGGCTTTCTACACAAATTTACGGATCGAAAATTGGAGTAGAATTGACAGAGAAATTGATCAGGGAAGTGGAATACCTTAAAGTGGGAAACTGTTATTGTTGTTGATCAGGGAAGTGGGATACCTTAAAGTGGGATACTTTAAAGTGGGAAACTGTAATTTGCAAAGGCTCCATCATCCTGCCTCACGGGCTGGGCTGACTGCACCGGGTGTCCTGGATCTCCGGAAGGCATGGCCCGGAAGGCTGCTCCTGAGTGCTGGGCCTGATCTTCTTGTTGCTGCTGGTCCACGGGAGGTGCATCGCCTTGCTGATCAGCAGGTCCAGGAACAATGCCGCTGAAGAAGACGACATAGGGAACAATAAGGAAGGACCAAGACAGATCAACGATACAAGCATGTGTTCAGCTCGAGAATCTCAGGGATTAGAAAAGTCGGGCAGAGATCAAAGGCGAGTGCTGATTGAGACATCTATTCGGTAACCCTCACATATCTTGATTTTACAAGACCTGCATGGGCCACCACTTAAACCATGTAACGCCCCAGAACCAGAATACTGGAGAGCGGGGGCATACATAGCCAGCTACGTATAATGAAATAAAATCCATCCCACTATACGGTCACGGCTGTCTAGATACATGAGGGTTTAACTACAATCCATCAGTCTCTTATGGTCAATAACAAGCCTAATTGTCTCAATCTCAAGCAAGCAAGTAAAGTTACAAGATGTAAAATCACCAAATATACAATAGTAAGGCATCCCAAATATTACATATTCAGCTGATCATGAAGCTAGTCATTACAAAATACGAGGACTAGCAAGAGTTTAGTCATACATGATCAACCCTAGGATCTGTCAATCATGTTTCAGCCCGTAGGCAGACAATAATAAGGTAGGTGCTCGCCGGCTAAATGTCTCAAAATGAAATTTTTACAATAGAGTGGGAGAGCAAAAATGAACCCACTCGTTGCCCTGGTCACGCCTGATGGTCACCATCGGGCTGGAAGGTCGGTGGATCCTCTGAGGTAGCTCCGAAATCTGGCCACACAAAACCAGCTGGGTCAGATCCCAGAAAGAGCAAGTGCCACAAGGGAGGCTTCACTTAAGAACTAAAACCAGCACATTAGAAATATATATATAAAGCAGTTAAAAGAACTGAAAGTAAAATAATAACAACAGTCATGATGGAGTACGAGGGAACCATTCAAGTAGCCAGGTCACAACCCTTAAACCAAACAAGGACCGGGGTTGCAACCCTTCACCTGAATAGAACTCCATCTCCAATCTCTGTTGGTAAGGTAAAATATTACAAGCATGACGTAGGGTGCGATAAGACAATAAACGAAAAGAGGAGTTAGGACTGTTCCGGAAGCCAGGTTATAACCCTTAAACCAAACAAGGACCGGGGTTGCAACCCTTCGCCTGAACCGAACTTAGCCTCTGATCTTTACTGTTATGAGTGACAATCATGCGATCAAGCCTGCAATAATCGAGCACTGAAACTACACCATGCAATCGCTCCCGGCCAATCAGTGACTACGGCTTTCTACATTTGCTAACTAGGGTTAACATGCAGCGAGATGTTTCTCCAGCCACAAGCCCTGCAGCTAATCCAGGTTATCCAGGCGACTTGGGTTCATTAAGTAGTACATTGTTCTTTTCATATATCAATGAGTTTGGACTTGTGCCCTACTCGTTGGCAGGCTGCAAGTCCCACAATGGTGGCCGGGATAACGGGAACGTCTGTAGCTAGGGAAATCTCTTATGACTACTGAATTATTCTAGTTATTAGCCTTAGCCATTTACAGTGGGTACCCTTGACCGTGGTACTCAGGGATCCCTGTCCTAAACATGATGCAAACATTTTCGGTTCAATTGTACAAACACAATCACCCACGGTGTCCAGGCCATTCAATCTTGTCATATCACGTTCACTGTCATGAGTGCGCCACGTCGGACCACTATCACATCATGTCAAAAGTGCACCACAACGGGTCACCATCGTATCAGAAAATAATTAATTTAGCACAAGTACATATTTAATAATTAAATATTAGAAAGGGCAAGGACTGTGGGGGACTTATGCGGCTCACTCTTGGCCTTGTATGCGGCTAGCAATTAGTTCATGTGGCCCAGTGCTGGTACATGCGGCTGACAGAATTTGGCCATGAATATTGATAATGTGAATAAGGTTGCATGGCCAACTTTAGTGCATGCATGCAACTGTTGTTTGCGTGAGGCCATGCGGCTCACTAATTGCTCTTACATGCGACTACATTGTTTTAGAGGATACATGAGGCATGCGGCTGATCTAGGTATAATGTACAATGCATTAAATGCTTTCCTTATGACTCATGCGGCTGAGTTTCTCCAAGGAAAGGCATTAAGTAGAGAATAGCAACTATTAAGGACTTAAATGCTTAAATGCATTAATGTACTGCTTTAGGATGTAGGCTTAAAATATTTAATGCCAAGGCCTTAAATGCTTAAATGCATTAAAGCACAGCATTGGGAAATGAAAGCCTTTATGCGGCTAACTCAGGGATTCCCTAAGAAAATGCATGGGAAAATGCATTAAGAAGAATGCAACAAAAAAAGTATATTAAATGATTTCTTCAAGCCTATGCGGCTCATTAATGGACCTACATGCGGCTATGGTGCTTTAGAAAATTCACAAGGTTATGCGGCTGATCTACTTTTGGATGATGCATTCAATGCATGCTAGTGAATGCATTAAGAGAATGCATTGCTTAATACTTAAACGCATGCTCATGCATGCTTTGGAGGAAGCTTCATTTAAAAGCATTAAATGCATGGTTGCTTTTGGAAAGTGCATTCTCCAATGCATTAAATTGCATGTACTGAATGCTTTCAAATTGCATTCTTAAACAATACATTTTCTTTTAATGCATTAGTAGTGCATTTAATGCATTCAGGATCAATGCATTAATTTAATGCATCCATAATGCATTCAATGCCTTCTTATGCAGCTGACTGAATTAAAAGCAGGCAAATGCTGCTATCCCATGCGGCTGCTAATATTTAAACCCCTTAAGTACATGTGGCTCGCTTCATGCGGCTGAGTGCCAAAATGTTCATACGGCTCATACAAAATTTTCATAGGTCAATTTGGACCAAACGAAATTTCCTGCAATCATGGGGTCCTCAACTAGCAAATATGCAAGTTTGATGGATCAAAATCCTGGAAACCAAAAATACCACAAAGCTAGATCTACAAAATTTCAACCATGGAAATGAAAAATGCCAAGTACTAAAGTGGGTTAGAAACACATGAGGAAGACAATGGAACAATAAAAATAGACTTCTTCCATGAAGCAAGGTGCACTTGCCTAAGCTCTCCCTCTCTCTTTCTATCTCTCTCTGGTGGTTGAAGAAGTAATGGTTGAGAAGAAGAAGTAATGAAGGAAGAGAAATGTTAGTGGGATATTTAATGAAGAGGGTGGTGGTAGGTGGGATATTTAATGAATGTGGTAGGTGGGAGTGGTTTGGTCTACACAAAACCGAACCATGCAAAACCAAGCCGAACCAAGTTAAGTCAGGCCGAACCAAACAAGGAGACAAGCCACACGGGTCTAAATACATACACGTATACCGAGATACGTAATACGAACAATGGTCATTACAACTCTATCCACCTTAAAAGAATTCTGTTCTCAGAATTTAATCAAGTGGCTAGAGATGCAAGGACAAGCTATACTACTCACAGGCAAGCTATACTAGTTAAGCAATCAAACAATCATTCGTGCAAGCAAAGAATCGAAGACATGAGGTATAAGAAGGATATTATACCTCACGAGTCAAACAGGTCGGGATATCACGATCGGATATCATCCTCACGCTCCCACGTCGACTCTCCCAAAGAGTGATGACCCCAAGCAACACGGACTAACTTGATAGTCTTGTTCTTGAGTATCTTCTCTCTTTGGTCCAATATGGATACGGGTCTCTCCTCATACGAAAGGTTGGTACTAACAACCAATTCCAAATGATCCAGGATATGACTCGGGTCCGGGATATACCGTCGTAGTTGGGATACGTAGAACACGTCATGTACCTCACTCAGAGACGGCAGAAGAGCGAGACGATAGAACACATCACCTACTCGCTCCAGAATATCGAACGGCCCTATATACCTAGGACTAAGCTTTCCTCGTACGTCGAAATGAATGACGCCATGGTTAGGCGAAATCTTCAGGAATATATGGTTGCCGACAGAAAACTCAAGAGGGCGTCGATGAGAATCGGCCCAATGACGCTGGCGATCTTGGAAAACTCGAAAATGATATCTGACTCTCCTGACCACCTCAACTGTCTGAGAGATCATCTCTGGACCAAGCATCTGCCTCTCTCCCACATCGTCCCATGCTAGTGGGGATCTGCACTTCCTACCATACAGTGCCTCGAACGGAGCCATCTGGATACTGGCTTGGAAACTGTTATTGTACGAAAACTCCACCAGGTGCAGGTGATCTTTCCACGAACCACCGAAGTCGAGTGTACAAGATCTCAACATATCCTCCAGAGTCTGGATTGTACGCTCCGACTGACCATCTGTCTGCGGGTGATAAGCTGAGCTGAACTGGAGGCGAGTTCCCAAACTCTCTTGCAAGCTACGCTAAAAGTGTGACGTGAATCTCGAATCCCGGTCTGAGGTGATACTGACTGGTACACCATAGAATCTGACAATCTGTCGAAGATACATCTCTGCTAGCTGAGCTGTCGATTTACCTACTCTGAACGGAAGAAAATGAGCCACCTTCGTGAGCCTGTCAACTATAACCCAAATAGCATCTCTACCTGCTGGGGATCTAGGTAATCCAGTCACGAAATCCATGGTTATATACTCCCACTTCCATTTTGGAATTGGCAAGGGCTGAAGAAGTCCAGCTGGCCTCTGATGTTCAGCCTTGACTTGTTGGCAAACCAAACACCGAGAGACAAACCGAGCTATCTTCCTCTTCATGCCATTCCACCAAAAGTGCTGACGGATATCTCGGTACATTTTCGTGCCACCGGGATGAATCGAATACTGAGAACTGTGAGCTTCCGCTATCACTTTCTGTCTGATATCTCCACTGGGTACACAAAGATGCTTACCATATCGAAGTGTACCGTCTTCGTGAATGCATAATTCTGGTCGTTGTCCTGCTTCATATTCTACTCTAAGCCGCTGAAGCTTAGAATCGGAGGACTGAGCTATCTTGATCCTCTCAACTATACTGGACTGTACTCGCATGTTGGCCATCAATGCCACATTGGTAGGAAGGACAACTTCTATACCCATCTTCTGAAGATCTACTAACAACTCTGGTTGCGCTGTCAGAAGGTAAACTCCGGCTCTCCTGTTTAATGCATCTGCCACAACGTTGGCCTTCCCAGGGTGATACTGCAGGTTGACATCATAATCCACAAGTAGCTCTAGCCATCTTCTCTGACGCATGTGAAGGTCCTTCTGAGTGAACACATACTTCAGGCTCTTGTGGTCGGTGAATATCTCCACCCTATCTCCATACAGGTAGTGTCTCCACAACTTAAGTGCAAATACTACAGCTGCCAGCTCTAAGTCATGGGTTGGATAATTCCTCTCATGATCACGAAGTTGACGTGACGCATAAGCTATTACCTTTCCATGCTGCATCAAAACACATCCTAACCCTTGCCTGAAGCGTCACAGTACACTGAAAATCCTCCGGCCCCATCTGGAAGTGTGAGAACGGGTGCCATCATCAAGCCTCGCTTTAGCTTCTCAAAAGACTCCTGACATTCAGCTGTCCAAGCAAACTGCACATCCTTGCGGGTCAACTGTGTCAGTGGTGCTGAAATTCGAGCAAAGTCCGAAATAAATCTCCGGTAATAGTCGGCTAATCCAAAAAAACTGCGAACTTCTGCAACTGTGCGGGGCACTGGCCAGGTTTCGATAGCCACTATCTTCTGGGGATCCACTTCCACTCCATCCTTGGTAATGATATGACCCAAGTATGAAATGCGATCGAGCCAGAACTCGCATTTACTAAACTTGGCATACAACTGGTGCTCTCGAAGAATCTGGAGGACAACTCTGAGATGCTGCTCATGCTCTGCTTCACTCTTGCTGTAGACCAGGATATCTTCTATGAACACGATCACGAACTGGTCCAAATAAGGCATAAAAATACGATTCGTGAGGTCCATGAATACAGCCGGCGTATTGGTCGCTCCAAAGGACATAACAAGGAACTTCCAATGCCCATATCTAGATCGAAAAGCTGTCTTCGGGATGTCCTGCTCTCTGAGTCTGATCTGGTGGTACCCTGACCGCAAATCAATCTTCGAGAATACTGCCGCTCCTCTGAGTTGATCAAACAAGTCATCTATCCTGGGGAGAGGATATCTGTTCTTGATTGTCACTGAGTTCAAGGTACGATAGTCAACATATAATCTGGACGTACCATCCTTCTTTTTTATAAGAAGCATCGGGGCTCCCCAAGGCGATCCACTAGCACGAATGAATCCCTTGGTCCTGAGTTCTTCAATCATCTTATACAATACCTCCAATTCTGACGGTGCCATCCTGTAGACTCTCTCTGACACTGGTGCTGTTCCGGGAATCAAGTCGATAGTAAACTCGATCTTCCGCTCTGGCGGCATTCCTGGAAGCTCTTCCGGGAAAACATCTGGAAATTTCTCGACTATCCGGGATAACTGCACTGCTGCTATGGCCATCCGCAATACTGGAGGAGAAGGTTCAACTTCGCCTCGAGAAAAGAAAAACTCTGGCTCGCCTGGAATGCTAAAAACAACTCTGCCAATATGGCAGTCTATCCTAGCATACTGGTCTCTCAACCAATCCATCCCTAAGACCATATCATAATCGGCCATCGGGAATTCTATCAGCCTAGCGGGAAACTCTCTACCGCTAACCACGATCCGACACGAGGAAAATACTCTATCTACTCCCACAAGACCGCTACCAGTAAGTATATTGAGCCTTACTGATAACGACTCGGGCTCCAGTCCTATCCGTGTCGCAAATCGTGCAGACATAAATGAATGCGATGCACCAGAATCAAATAATACTGAAGCAAAAAATGCGTTGACGCCACTACCTTACCTGGTGCCACTCCTTCTTCTCCCATGGTCAAAGCCAACACTTGACCATGTCCTCTGGGTGTCGGCCCTCTCTGCTGGAATCCTCGCTGCCTATTCTGGGCCTGCGCCTGGGCAAACTGCTGAGGCCTTTGCTGATAAAAAGCCTGGGTCTGCGTCGGTAACGGCCTCGGAGAGGGAAACTGCTGCTGGACTAGTACTGGGGCTGGTCCCCTTACTGAAGAACTGGTCCCGGCTGGTGATGAGTCAGTCCTGAACGGGCAGGACCCTACCTTGTGGTCTGGCGCTCCACAAAGCAAACACAATCCTCGAGCCTTGCGACATTCTGAAGCAACATGTCCAGGCTTCCCACAATAAGAGCAGCCCATGGGGGAAGACTGCTTCTGCTTCTGCTGCTGAGGATACATCGGGGTTGAATGCTGAACCGACGTAACTGAAGCTGCCCTTCTCGGAGCTCCAATGGTCAAAGCCCTGGCTGCCGGGGCTGGGGCTGACGACTGATTCATCTGGCCGTGAGATGGCTTTCGACCTCCGGTCCTGTCCACAATCCTCTGGGGGGTATACTCATGCCTCCTAGCTGCCCTCAATACCGCATCAAAAGTCTGATGCTCGAACTGCTCTACTGCCAGCAAAATCTCCAGGTGGAGTCCCTGTTGAAATCGCTGGGCTCTATCGAACTCGGTCGCCACCAAGGTGGGAGCAAACCGACTAAGCCTAGAAAACTCGGTCGTATACCCATCGACCGTCCTGTCCATCTACTTCAAATTGGTGAACTTGGTCTGTAGATCGTACCGAGCCACCGTATCGAAGTACTTGGTCTGGAACCTCTCACAGAATACTGTCCAAGCAATTGGCACCGCTAGTCCAACGGCCTGAGCCGCCCACCAGCTGCGGGCTAGATCTAATAACTACAGGCGTACCACGGCCACCTTCTTATCTTCTAGGGTCTTCGCTGCTTCCAATATCACTTCCGTGTCCTGAAGCCACGCGTCAGCAGCGATAGCGTCTTCGCTGCCATCGAAGAATGGAGGGTTCAGGCGCTTGAAACTGTTTGCTGCACTATTTCCATGATGCCCAACTCTGCCCAGAGCATCTGCCATGGCCTGATGCAAGGCATCTCCTCGACGATCCTGCGATACAAAAAACTCCCTGATAAGTCCTACGAAGGCTCCATTATCCTGCCTTGCGGGCTGGGCTGACTGCACCGGGTGTTCTGGATCTCCTGAAGGCATGGCCCGGGAGGCTGCTCCTGAGTGCTGGGCCTGATCTTCTTGTTGCTGCTGGTCCACGGGAGGTGCGTCATCTTGCTGATCGGCAGGTCCAGGAACAATGCGAGTGCTGATTGAGACATCTATTCGGTAACAATAAGGAAGGACCAAGACAGATCAACGATAGAAGCATGTGTTCAGTTCGAGAATCTCAGGGATTAGAAAAGTCGGGCAGAGATCAAAGGCGAGTGCTGATTGAGACATCTATTCGGTAACCCTCACATATCTTGATTTTACAAGACCTGTATGGGCCACCACTTAAACCATGTAACGCCCCAGAACCAGAATACTGGAGAGCGGGGGCATACATAGCCAGCTACGTATAATGAAATAAAATCCATCCCACTATACGGTCACGGCTGTCTAGATACATGAGGGTTTAACTACAATCCATCAGTCGCTTATGGTCAATAACAAGCCTAATTGTCTCAATCTCAAGCAAGCAAGTAAAGTTACAAGATGTAAGATCACCAAATATACAATAGTAAGGCATCCCAAACATTACATATTCAGCTGATCATGAAGCTAGTCGTTACAAAATACGAGGACTAGCAAGAGTTTAGTCATACATGATCAACCCTAGGATCTGTCAATCATGTTTCAGCCCGTAGGCAGACAATAATAAGGTATACAATACGAGCTAATAGGTGCTCGCCGGCTAAACGCCTCAAAATAAAATTTTTACAATAGAGTGGGAGAGCAAAAATAAACCCACTCGTTGCCCTGGTCACGCCTGATGGTCACCATCGGGGTGGAAGGTCGGTGGATCCTCTGAGGTAGCTCCGAAATCTGGCCACACAAAACCAGCTGGGTCAGATCCCAGAAAGAGCAAGTGCCACAAGGGAGGCTTCACTTAAGAACGAAAACCAGTACATTAGAAATATATATATAAAGCAGTTAAAGAACTGAAAGTAAAAGAATAACAGCAGTCATAATGGAGTACGAGGGAACCATTCAAGTAGCCAGGTCACAACCCTTAAACCAAACAAGGACCGGGGTTGCAACCCTTCACCTGAATAGAACTCTGTCTCCAATATCTGTTGGTAAGGTAAAACATTACAAGCATGACGTGGGGTACGATAAGACAATAAACGAAAAGAGGAGTTAGGACTGTTCCGGAAGCCAGATTATAATCCTTAAACCAAACAAGGACCGGGGTTGCAACCCTTCGCCTGAACCGAACTTAGCCTCTGATCTTTATTGTTAGGAGTGACAATCATGCGATCAAGCCTGCAATAATCGAGCACTGAAACTACACCATGCAATCGCTCCCGGCCAATCAGTGACTACGGCTTTCTACATTTGCTAACTAGGGTTAACATGCAGCGAGATGTTTCTCCAGCCACAAGCCCTGCAGCTAATATAGGTTATCCAGGCGACTTGGGTTCATTAAGCAGTACATTGTTCTTTCCATATATCAATGAGTTTGGACTTGTACCCTACTCGTCGGCAGGCTGCAAGTCCCACAATGGTGGTCGGGATAACGGGATCGCCTGTAGCTGGGGAAATCTCTCATGACTACTGAATTATTCTAGTTATTAGTCTTAGTCATTTACAGTGGGTACCCTTGACCGTGGTACTCAGGGATCCCTGTCCTAAACATGATGCAAACATTTTCGGTTCAATTGTACAAGCACAATCACCCACGGTGTCCAGGCCATTCAATCTTGTCATGTCACGTTCACTGTCAGGAGTGCGCCACGTCGGACCACTATCACATCATGTCAAAATCGTACCACAACGGGTCACCATCGTGTCAGGAAACAATTAATTTAGCACAAGTACATATCTAATAATTAAATATTAGAAAGGGTAAAGGCTATGGGGGACTTATGCGGCTTACTCTTGGCCTTGCATGCAGCTAGCAATTAGTTCATGCGGCCAGTGCTGGTACATGCGGCTGACAGAATTTGGCCATGAATATTGATAATGTGAATAAGGTTGCATGGCCAACTTTAGTGCATGCATGCAACTGTTGTTTGCGTGAGGCCATGCGGCTCACTAATTGCTCTTACATGCGACTACTTTGTTTTAGAGGATGCATGAGGCATGCGGCCGATCTAGGTATAATGCACAATGCATTAAATGCTTTCCTTATGACTCATGCGGCCGAGTTTCTCCAAGGAAATGCATTAAGTAGAGAATAACAACTATTAAGGACTTAAATGCTTAAATGCATTAAAGTACTGCTTTAGGATGTAGGCTTAAAATATTTAATGCCAAGGCCTTAAATGCTTAAATGCATTAAAGCACAGCATTGGGAAATGAAAGCCTTTATGCGGCTAACTCAGGGATTCCCTAAGAAAATGCATGGAAAAATGCATTAAGAAGAATGCAATAAGAAAAGTATATTAAATGATTTCTTCAAGCCTATGCGGCTCATTAATGGACCTACATGCGGCTATGGTGCTTTAGGAAATTCACAAGGTTATGCGGCTGATCTACTTTTGGATGATGCATTCAATGCATGCTAGTGAATGCATTAAGAGAATGCATTGCTTAATACTTAAACGCATGCTCCTGCATGCTTTGGAGGAAGCTTCATTTAAAAGCATTAAATACATGGTTGCTTTTGGAAAGTGCATTCTCCAATGCATTAAATTGCATGTACTGAATGCTTTCAAATTGTATTCTTAAACAATGCATTTTCTTTTAATGCATTAGTAGTGCATTTAATGCATTCAGGATCAATACATTAATTTAATGCATCCATAATGCATTCAATGCCTTCTTATGCGGCTGACTGAATTACAAGCAGGCAAATGCTGCTATCCCATGCGGCTGCTAATATTTAAACCCCTTAAGTACATGTGACTCGCTTCATGCGGCTGAGTGCCAAAATGTTCATGCGGCTCATGCAAAATTTCCATAGGTCAATTTGGACCAAACGAAATTTCTTGCAATCATGGGGTCCTCAACTAGCAAATATGCAAGTTTGATGGATCAAAATCCTGGAAACCAAAAATACCACAAAGCTAGATCTACAAAATTTCAACCATGGAAATAAAAAATGCCAAGTACTAAAGTGGGTTAGAAACACATGAGGAAGACAATGGAACAATAAAAATAGACTTCTTCCATGATGCAAGGTGCACTTGCCTAAGCTCTCCCTCTCTCTTTCTATCTCTCTCTGGTGGTTGAAGAAGTAATGGTGGAGAAGAAGAAGTAATGAAGGGAGAGAAATGTTAGTGGGATATTTAATGAAGAGGGTGGTGGTAGGTGGGATATTTAATGAATGTGGTAGGTAGGAGTGGTTTGGTCCACACAAAATCGAACCATGCAAAACCAAGCCGAACCAAGTCAAGTCGGGCCGAACCAAACAAGGAGACAAACCACACGGGTCTAAATACGTACACTTATATCGAGATACGTAATACGAACAATGGTCATTACAGTTGCAGCAAGCTTGCTGCTTCCCATTACTTGGATGTGGGGGGGCGCACAAGGCTTGGTGTTGCTGTTGCTTTACTTTGTGGTTGGGGTGGTCGGGTGGGGCCGACCACCCACTAGTGATTACTTTTTTTTAAAAAAAAAAACCTTTTCAATCTCTTATATATATATATATATATATATATATATATATATATATATATATATATATATATATATATATATATATATATATATATATATATATATATTTCTATATATAAATATATATGTATATATCTATACATAGCTTAAAAAATTTCACAATTTCAAAAGAAAAAATCTAAATCTTATCTATCCATATATAAAATTAATTTAAAACATAAGTACATATATATTTAATTTCATTTGACATTAAAATCAACTAATAATAATAATAATATCTAATAGGATAACATATTTATTAAATCTCCACAAATTTGAAATAAAGTTTAATATTATCTAACTATATATATGATGTATTTAAAATATATTTTTACATATATACACAAATTTAAATTGCCATAAAAGGCAACAATAATAATATCACATAATATCAAATAATATCAACAATAATAAAATACCTATTAAATTTTCACAAAATAACTTTAGTAATAATAAAATAATAAAAATTGTTCCAACATTTGAACTTTACTACACACCCTCATTTGGGCCCAGAAAAATGTACCATTTTTGTAACACATTATTAAATAATAAAAACGTAAATTTTGTACCACAAATTAATATTTAGAAAATATTTTACAAACCTTAAAATAAATTAAGAAATATTCTACACCCATATAATATGCATCCATGGTCGTTATTGATCACACCACATGTCTACTTGGGCTTAAATTGGTTCGGGCCCAATTCAGACTAGTTTGGTCAAACCGGGTCAAAAAAATCAATACATAAAATAATATTTAATTAAAATACTTTAAATAAGTAAATTCACAATTTGGTCTGGTTTTCCTAGTTTGGACATCACCATGGCTAGGCTTCCCCCGGCATGACTGGTACACTAGTCAAGACACACTGCTACATCTTCCGTGCCAAAATTCATGGTAGTCTCGTGTTCCAAAATTCAATAATGGCTAAGGTCATTGTAAAAAATAAATAAAACCATAAATTGTATAAATTTATTTTTAAGTCTAATAAAATAATAAAAAAATAGGGGGTTTTACATCCTACCCAACTTACAAGAATTTCGTCCTCAAAATTTAGGATTAATAGGGTAGATAGGGTTGAGGGATAGGAAGAGTTCGTCAATACCAAAATGCAATTAAAATTTTGAGGAGGCGATAAAACGTCGTTCCACACCACCGTGTAACAGAAAATTGTGGAGTCAACATATACAAAAATATATCATGGTTATGGAATTGAATAAGGATCGCTAGTGAAGGTAACAAAATTTTGAATATCAAATTTTAGAGAACAGTAAGGAATTGGGTGGACCAAAGAGAATAAATTAGACATTTGGGAGATATGGTTCCTTAAGGGAGAACTGGATACTAATCTTCTTGGTCGGGGGTTTGATTTAGTGAACGATTAGAATCATTCTCGAGTGCTCAAGAATAATTGGAAGGACATAATAATAATTCTAGGGTTGAGAATATGAGGAGTAGTTAAGGACGAGGATATAGCCACATGAGTCGGTCGGTGGCTATCTACACTTGTGTATAAATAACTAATAGGGCAACTAAAGATGATACCTTGAGCCTATCTTAGCCAGTACAGTGTCTTGTCTTTCCCAAAATAAGTAAAAGACAAGAACAACAAAGGTTTCAAAGACGGTGTTATATTTTGAGTACGATTTGCGGGGTTCATAGGCGGCAAAAATAATTCAAAAGAGAATTGTCAAGGCGGTCGCGGATGAGACTCTAAGGCAAGTTTAACTATGTCTCCATCCGCATAGAATAAGTTATGATAAGCGAACCAAAGTGTAATAGGTTGATCAGACCATCATGCACCGGTTCTGATTAGACAATATGTTAGTGGGTGCACCCAATAAAATATGTCATGATCAAGCTTGATAACGAAATAAGCTTACAAAACTGAAGCTACATTAGCAGCATGAGATAGTCAAATATGAGCAAGGGAGGTACTGATGAAGGAAATTTTAATTAGTCCAAGATCTTTTAAAATCAAGTCTGCCCGAAGTTTAGGCCTATACAGTTGTCTTGGTTGACTAACTTAGGGTCCTCTGAACTTATAGTCTAAGCAAACTTATCAATATGGGTCGCAAGGATAAAGGCTTTGTTGGGCCGTGAGGTATTCTACCCAACTTACAAGGGTTAAGCTAGTAATAGGATGGGACAATGGGTTAAGCAATCAAGATAAAGTACAAGTTAGGCATTTTAAGGAGACAAATAGAACATAATCACATATCGGGTCAAAAAAATTGAGTCGAGGTTGAATCCCTATCCGTGGTCGAAAACATATCGATATCATGGTAAAGGTTTTAGTTTGGCCATTTTGACCATAAGGTCATATCATGAAAATAGTGTACAACGAGACGTGTTCTAGTGGGACATGATATATCTACATGAAGGTGGGCTTGTCTAGGTCTTACAAGTGAAATTTGTTGGGAGGAAAAGTGTAGTGCTGTACTCCAAATATACAAGTCACGGTAGGGTACGCCAGAAGATCAAAATAGAAAGTGGGAGTTCACGAGATGATAATTAATGCTCAAAATAAGGAAGATCAAGTTAAAGCATAAAATAAAATTAATTAAAGAATCCAGTAAAAATAATTTAGGAACACAATTCCGGAGAGAAGATAGTCTCCTAGATGAATACAGTTAAGGAACCATTAAATCATTATTCAAATTGCAAATGGATTAGAAGGTCGCAATTAAAAGATCTAGTATTGAAGGAAGGTCGATTAAGCCGAGGTAGAAATACAGTCACATAGCTGGGTAGATGACTAACAACACTTGTGTATATATACTACTATCATGGTCATGGGTGACATGGCATTTAGTGTGGAATACTCAGTCGGGTTATCTTGGGGCCTACCATTAAAAATTTTAACTCGAGTTTCCTCCAAAAAGTTTCAAAAATAAACTTTCAAAAATAAACCTCCAAAATTTGTATTCACTCCAAGCCGTTCAAATTCATCCTAAAAATTTAAATCACTCTCATAACTCTCAAAGCA
Source organism: Iris pallida (assembly GCA_029216955.1). Classification (NCBI taxonomy): domain Eukaryota; kingdom Viridiplantae; phylum Streptophyta; class Magnoliopsida; order Asparagales; family Iridaceae; genus Iris; species Iris pallida. The sequence goes on from JANAVB010030220.1 coordinate 29,619,876, forward strand.
AAATTTTATCACGTTACTACTAACCTTTTCCAAAATTTACATTTAAATTCAACTATTTAACTCAAGAGTTCATAATTTACGAATCCATAAAAATTTCACAATCAATCAAAAATTTAACACTCTAATTTTTTTTCAAATAACTCATAATAAAACTCTTAGCATATTAAAAGCAATCTCAAAAATTAAGCTCACTACTCTCATCAATTTAAACTTCTATTAATGCTAAGTTATTCCAACAAAATCACAACTTTTTAAAAGGGTAACTTCCTTTAATCAATCAAAATAACTTTCCATCACATCCTTCGAAATTCTCCTAAAATTTTAATATTAGCAATCCCTCATTAAACTAAAATTTTCAAATAATCTTATCAGTCAAAATCTTTTTTTTTTACCAAAAATCTAAATAGATTTGTAAGTCCTCATTCATAGGGCACTATTTAAAATAAATAAATAAAACGATTCTCAAAAAAAAAATTGTTTTCAAATATTGCAAACCAAATTTACCATCATTACTTCCACTTAAAATTCAAAATTCACTAAACACGAAAATCTCAAGTTGTACAACGCAAATTTAAATAATTCCTACGGCCATTTTTAAAAGCTAAGATCATTTTTAAACTAAATTTGTAACTGTTCAAAGGTGTATAACTATAATACCATAAATCATAAACATCAAAACTCGAAATTCAAATAAATTTTATATTTGTTCAAAGATGTATATCTATCACCCAAAACTCATAAATATCATAACTCGAAAAGCAAATCAATTTTTACACTTGTGCAAAGATTTATAACTATAACCCAATAAATCATAAATATTAAATCTCAAAAAGACAATCAATTTCTTAAACCAAGTATGAATCCTATAAATCCTCTAGTTTTTACTATTTAGAAATCTTAAGGTTAAAAATTTCCGTGGTAATATCCTACTTTACCAATTACTAATCATTAAATCACACAAAAAATATTTTTAACTCAATTAGACTCTTGAATGTATTCCAATTGCCAGTATAACCATTCTAGCCATGTGTTTGACCTATGAGCATATACTAGTGTAGTCATCTTCCTAGTTGACACTAAGCACGAAAATAAGAATCAACGGTAGAAAGGAATCAAGCAAGATGCAATTCAAGGAAGTCGAATGAGAGTTCGGAATTTGAAGCCAAGGAAAGAGGTCAAGTTGTATGGATGAGATTCCTATAATTCTAATCCTATGTTGCAGGTTCACATCGGTACAGTAACGTAACCGAAGTGACAAACTTGACCTGCATGGGCCACCACAAAAACATGTAACGCCCCAGTCCCAAAATACTTAGGACTAGGTACGTATCCATGCCAGCTGCATACATACGAAGTATACTCCAATATATGGAAACTCGTATGTATACATAAGCTATAAAATACAGTAGAACCATAATAACTAAATCTCATCCACTAGATAAATAAATGATATAAAAGCAACTTTGAATTTGTCATGTATACAATCGTTGGGCGGAGACAAAGTCCACTACCAACTATCTCAAATAAAATGTACAAGAAGTGATCGATAAAATAATGAGACGAACCAAGCGCAATCGTCTTCGAAAGAATGGAGAAGATCACGGCCTTGGCTAGAACACCTGCAAAATCACAGAAGCACACAACTGGAGAGATAACCAGGTCCTCAGAGGGACGTAACAAGATACACAAAGAACATGCCATAATAAACTGAATATATAATACGTCACAAACCGAAATAAGTGACAAGACGATAATAAGGTAATCTAACCGTACTACAGTGTTTATGCAGTTAAGAACAAACCTTCAATGCATGGGCACTCTGTCTCAGTAGCAGTAATCTCAGGTATGGCCCATCAGGATACCAGGGACCTCAAAGCATAACATTCATCGAATGTCAGAGGCCAGCAGTAAATCAGTATCAAGATCCAGGACCGTATCTCCCACGGAGATAACCGGCAATAGGGAAGTGCATACTTGGCCCATACGTTAAGGAATTGTTCTTTCTACCTAATGCCTAACAGAGTCACATCCATGCCTCACATACCTCTACTAACTGCTAAGTCTCCTAACATGCCTCTATTAGCAGTTAGCCCTATCGCATGTGCATGGGGGATCAGTCCACACACAAGAACCTCTATATGCTACTCATCTCACACATCCTCGTGGTACAACTGTGTCAAGGTATATGCGATACACTACAGACGGTAGTCTCTTAACTCTAAGTCCACATGCAATCAAAGGATAATAACAAGTATATCTAATATCACTGAGCAGACAATAAATCAAGAGCGGTAAGAACTGGAAATAAAGGAACAGTGATATATAATAAAATGCAAACTGAATATAAACAGTATAATGGCAAGGTATCTTGCCTGAGGTTATGTGCAAAAGAGGATAATCCAGTAGCTCGAACAGACAAAATAAACGAAGCAAGAAAAGCCAAATCCCGCAGATGACTCCGGATGCTGCAACAAACATCATGAACGAGTTTGGAATAAAAGATATACCTAGAAAATACCTGTCCAAAAGTTAAATTCTAAAACAGGAGTAAAATCGTAATTTTGGGTCAAAACGGTGTCCGCCGTTGGACCCGCTTTGCACCGAAATACGTGCCAATATCTACGGTCTCTAAAGTCATCAAACTATATGTCTACAGATTTGTTTTGACGAGACGAACCCAACGGTATGTCCAATTTTGGATTCCGGTGGGCCGTGCACAAAATCGTCCGTTGAGTGGGATTGTGGGCCCGCCAAAATAGCATCCCGATCAACGGTCTCAGAATCGGACCAAACTTGGCTCACAGGACCAGAAAAATATTTCGAGTCCAATGACGTAAGTTTCATCGCGATATGATGAGTGTGCACAAAGTTGTGACTTAATTTGCAAAGGTCGATACGGGGGTATCTCGACGGATACGTACTGATTTCGTCGCGCACATGCAACGAAATCGGGTTCCGTCAGTTCCCACACGTCGACAACATCCATACGCGTCTTTCGATGCGTATAGTGTGCGACCACGTCGCCCGGTTTGTCGGGACGGGCGCCGTATCGGGGTATTTTTCTACTTTTTGAAAACAGAATTTATAATTTTTTGGAAAACTTTAACAACGTATAACTTTCTACATACTAGATGAAAAGTGAATCCAGAATGTGCGTTACAATCTCGGTTATGTTGTCTTTGACTTTATTCAATTAGTTTCTACAAAATCTTAAGTTACAAAACGAAAATTGGCCGACAAGTTGGTGTTTTACGACAGTTTTTAATATTTCAGAAAAGTAGTTTTTCTCCAACTTTGCCTCAATTTTTCGAGCAAGTTGGACGGCCATGTCGAAATCCACCTGAGGGATCTCGAAGAGAGTCATGTGGGCTTTCTACACAAATTTACGGATCAAAAATCGGAGTAGAATTGACAGAGAAATTGATTAGGGAAGTGGGATACCTTAAAGTGGAAAACTGTTATTGTTTCCGTTGCCGGCGTCGCGTGCTCGCGTACAGCACGCCGGAGAGAGGGTAGGAGGAAGGAGGGAGGAAGAAGAAGGAGAGTGGAGGAGGAGAAATAATGGTGATTAGGAGTTTAGGGTTTTTGTTAAACGTGTATAAATATATAACTTATGTATATACCCAAGGGAGAGGGGGTCGGCCTATAAAGGGTTACTGAAGGGGCCCCTCCTTTGTTGCAGCAAGCTTGCTGCTTTCCATTACTTGGATGTGGGGGGGCACACAAGGCTTGGTGTTGCTGTTGCTTTACTTTGTGGTTGGGGTGGTCGGGTGGGGCCGACCACCCACTAGTGATTACTTTTTTTAAATAAAAAAAAAACCTTTTCAATCTATATATATATGTATATATCTATACATAGCTTAAAAACTATCACAATTTCAAAAGAAAAAAATCTAAATCTTATCTATCCATATATAAAATTAATTTAAAACATAAGTACATATATATTTAATTTCATTTGACATTAAAATCAACTAATAATAATAATAATATCTAATAGGATAACATATTTATTAAATCTCCACAAATTTGAAATAAAGTTTAATATTATCTAACTATATATATGATGCATTTAAAATATATTTTTACATATATACACAAATTTAAATTGCCATAAAAGGCAACAATAATAATATCACATAATATCAAATAATATCAACAATAATAAAATGCCTATTAAATTTTCACAAAATAACTTTAGTAATAATAAAATAATAAAAATTGTTCCAACATGTGAACTTTACTACACACCCTCATTTGGGTCCAAAAAAATGTACCATTTTTGTAACACATTATTAAATAATAAAAACGTAAATTTTGTACCACAAATTAATCTTTAGAAAATATTTTCCAAACCTTAAAATAAATTAAGAAATATTCTACACCCATATAATGTGCATCCACGGTCGTCATTGATCACACCACATGTCTACTTGGGCTTAAATTGGTTCGGGCCCAATTCAGACTGGTTTGGACAAACCGGGTCAAAAAAATCAATATATAAAATAATATTTAATTAAAATACTTTAAATAAGTAAATTCACAATTTGGTCTGGTTTTCCTAGTTTGGACATCACCATGGCTAGGCTTCCCCCGGCATGACTGGTACACTAGTCAAGGCACACTGCTACATCTTCCGTGCCAAAATTTATGGTAGTCTCGTGTTCCAAAATTCAACAATGGCTAAGGTCATTGTAAAAAATAAATAAAACCATAAATTGTATAAATTTATTTTTAAGTCTAATAAAATAATTAAAAAATAATTAAAAAATAGGGGGTTTACAATTTGTAAAATTTCAAAATTTCAAATTATTTCAAATGGATGTTAAAAGTGCTTTCTTGAATGGATTTATTAAGGAGGAAGTTTATGTGAAACAACCTCCTGGCTTTGAAAATCACAAATTTCTCGACCATGTTTTCAAGCTGAAAAAAGTGCTATATGGCCTCAAACAAACCCCTAGAGCTTGGTATGAACGGCTAAGCAATTTCTTGCTTGAGAAAGGTTTTTCTAAAAGGAAAATTGACACCACACTTTTTATAAAATCTTTTAAAGACACTATTCTCTTAGTCCAAATATACGTAGATGATATTATATTTGGTTCTACTGATGAAACCCTCTGTCAAGATTTTGCCAAGTGTATGCAGACCGAGTTTGAGATAAGCATGATGGGGGAGCTCAACTACTTTCTTGGACTACAAGTCAAACAAATGTCAAATGGAACTTTCATCTGTCAGTCGAAGTATACAAAGGACATGCTGAAGAAATTCGACCTTGACAACGTCAAACCAATCAGCACTCCAATGGCTACTACAACTAAACTAGAACCAGATGAAAGCGGCAAACTCGTAGACCAACGTAAGTATCGAGGTATGATAGGCAGTCTACTCTATTTAACTGCTAGTCGCCCTGATATTATGTTTAGCGTTTGCCTGTGTGCTAGATATCAAGCAAATCCTAAGGAATCACACATGACTGCTGTTAAGCGTATCTTTCGATACCTTAAGGGTACGGTTACAGTGGGCCTATGGTATCCCAAGTCAACATCATTTGACCTCATTGGTTACTCTGATGCTGATTTCGCCAGATGCAAGGTCGACCGTAAAAGTACGAGCGGTACGTGTCATTTATTAGGAAAGGCTTTAGTCTCTTGGTTTAGCAAGAAGCTGAATTCTGTCGCACTATCCACAACAGAAGCTGAATACATCGCAGCTGGGCGTTGTTGTGCACAAATTCTGTGGATGAAGCAAACCCTTGAAGACTACAACTTATCTTTTATGCACATTCCAATCTTTTGTGACAACACTAGTGCTATAAATCTTACTAAGAACCCCATTTGTCACTCACGCACGAAGCACATTGAAATACGTTACCACTTTTTGCGTGATCATCAGCAAAATGGCACTATTAACTTAGAATTTATTGACACACAGCTAGCAGATTTCTTCACAAAACCATTATCCGAAGAGCGCTTCAATTTTCTTTGTCGTGAACTTGGAATTTTGGATGAAGCTGTTATTAATTAAAATAAACCTGCGTAAATATCTAGTATGTTTTGATTCTTTTATAATGAAATTTCTATGGGTACAAACCGAAAGGGTCCTTCTGACAACAAGGCGTAAAAGCCTAAGCGACACGGTGCACTAGTCCTCAGGACTACCGTTAGCTGGGATCCGTCCCCTGCAGCTAACCCATGGAAGCTTCAAAATATTGAATTATGACATAATTCCTTGTTTATTACATGGTTCATTTTTAATTTTTCACATGCTAAAATGCAAATTTTCTAAACTTTACTTTGCTTCAAAGTTAACTTTCTGTCATTCTCCACTTGAGTCTTTCTTGTATATGTCCTCACTTTCCTTTTTCTTTGGTCTCTCACACTGAACCATTTTTTTTCTTCTCAGTCTGATTCCTGTTCTGTCAACAGAATTCGAAATTCGGGCCGAACTCTGTCCTAACCAGAGTTCGGGCCAAATTCGACCTGGCTGTTCCAGAACCGGGAACAGTCTCAGCCGCTGATCATAAATAGATCCAATGGCCCATATTTGTTCCGACCAATTGGAACCCTTCACATATATTCGGGCTCTCCTCTCTCTTCTCCTCCATTGCCACCTTTTTTACTTCTCCAAACACTTTTTCTCAAAACCCTAACCCTAGTTCTTCCTTTCTAGAGCTCATCTCTTCCCCAAACTCAAGGAGAAGTCCTCTTTCACCATTCTCCTTCATTGTTCATCATCACTTTGAGGTATATCTCAACACTTTTCTATATCTCAATCTCTCCATTATCTTTATTGTTTCATGGCTCCACGTTTGTTCAATCGCGGGAAGAGACTTCGAACCGAAGGAGCGTCCTCTTCGAATGCTCCTCCTCGCGTTGAACCACCCGTTGCACCGCCCGTTGAACAACAACCACCTATCCACCCGTTGTTCAATCCACCTCGTCCACTTGACCCAAACACATTTGACGACCGAATATTTGCTTCACTCGACACATCTAATGATTAGTTTAGTGATTTTCGGACACGTCCGGTGTTTGTGGGTCACCCTATCAATTTTACTATTTTCTCTCAATATGACTCACTTTTTCATGACCTTTGCCTTGACGAACTTGTCACCACCAACTCGGTCATTTATCGTAGCGCTATTCAAATGTTCTACTGCAACCTAACTCATGATGATACACATATTTATTCACGGGTTGCGGGCATTGACATCTCGTTTGATGATTTCGATTTGGCCGAACACCTTGAACTCCAAGAGCCAAACTCATGGGAAAAGCTTGTTGAAGCTCGATCGTTTCAATTTCCCGATGGGTCTTCACTTGAAAGCTTCAAGGACGACTTGTGTACCCCGAACACATGTCCTCGTAAGCTTTTGGCCAAGTATCTCAATCCCTATTTTTATGAACTTCATCGGATTATCTTTAACACTATTCTACCTAAAGCGGGATCCACCGATGAAGTCACCTACTTTAAAATCTCGGCCTTGTATCACCTCCACTTTCATATACCATTTAATCTTCCACGTACCATGATGGACTGGATGATTAATTCTAGGAAGAAACCGAGATCCTTGGTTTATGCTTTGTATCTTTCTATGGTATTTTGTGCTTTTCGTATACCTCTTGATGAGTGTCAGTTCTTTCCTGCTCCTGCCTTTCTTTCAAAGGCACGGAGGCTTCAGGCAGCCATTGGCTCACCAGTCGTGTCTGAGCATTCTGATGATGAGCCAGATGCCCCTCCTCTTGGACAGGATCCTCCTCCTCCTCCTGCCACTCTCGAGTCTCTTCAGACCACGCTTCGCGATCGTTTCACCTTAGAGGATGATCGCTGGACTCAGCTGGATTACCGGACTACCCTACAGATGAGTGCCATCAGCAACTCGCTGCACGATATTCAGTACTCCATGTCTCGCTATCCTTCCATGCCTATTCCTATGGAGCGGGACCCTGGTCGTGAGGGATATCGTATCGATGACCCTTGGGTTATTCGCTACTTGGATCCGGATGCAGCCTTCGTGGACCCTCGTCGTTCCTTCACTGATCCATCAGACGACGCTGGGCCTTCACGAGCTCGATGATGGATATGGACTGCTACTTGCTGCTGCTACTGAGGATCATAGCTTTTGTTTCTTTCTGCACTCTGGATTTTAGTTACTTTTATGTGCTTTGATTGTATTAGACTTATTATGAGTTGTGACTCTTGAGACATTTAGTAGTTTTATTAGTTTCTATGCAGTTTCTTCTATTATCTTTTGGTATGCTTGCCAGTTCTTATTTGCTTATGGTTAATTGCTAAATGCTAAAAGGGGGAGATATTTGTATCTTCTATATTCTTTTTGTTTCTGTATCTGTGCTTTTGGAAGAATATTCTTATCAGGCCAACAGGATTCAAAGCAATGTTTACGGGGGAGCTATTTTTAAGCTCGGCACTGATTACAGGGGAGCTATGCTTTTTGTCCTTAAATGTGTCCAGGTATGAATATTGAATATACAATTATTATTTTGTCAATTATCAATATGGGGGAGATTGTTGACACAAAGTCACAGTCAACCAAATATTGATATAATTGACTAAATAATACTTGTGATAATTCAATACGACACATGAAGACTACATCCAGCACAAGTCAGACGACAGCTCAGTTTTGTAATGCAAGTCATTTTTGAGTCTGTATTTTATAATTTTATTGAGTCTAGACTTATGTAAGCTGAGTTGTGCTGAGCATCTGAGACTTAACCTATACCCTACCCAAAATCCAAAAGCTCCACACATATCCAAATAAGCCCATTGGACCAATGACCCATTCTGTGCTCTGGAGACAGAGTTCGGGCCGAACTCTGTCCCCTAAAAATCAGCACCCTAATTTTTAGGGTTGGCTGGTTGCAAGTTGTCCAACTGCCAAATTTTTGAAAATTCCAACCAGAATTCTGGCCGAATTCTGCCTACCTGATATCCTATAAATAGGCCATGAATTCTCTCATTTTCAATTATCCAATCTTCTCTTCTCTTCTCTCTAAAGCTCAATACAATCCATATCCTTCTTCATCTACTAGCCACAAGCTCCCTAAGCCTTAAGTGCTCAGCATTTTTCAGTTAGGAGTTTGTACAAGAGTTCAAGAAGTCGCTTGGAAAATTCCAAGCATCGCCACTGCGATCTTTGTAAGAAGTTGACGTGCTCTTCTGAAGAAAAGGCACGGGGTGTAACTACTATTTCACAAATAGTGGATTTAATCCTGAGCTAGAGTTCTCAGGTCTGGACTAGTCCTCCACGAGGGAAACCAGGTTAAAAAAATCGGCTGTGTTTACGTATGCTTTCTTGCTCCTTATTTATTTCCGCATTTACTCTGATTACTTTCAGCTTGTGAAAGAGTTTAATTTTTAATTGGTTATTATCGTTATAAACTCTATTCACCCCCCTCTAGAGTTGCCATCTGTTCTTCATGTTGCACACGAGTAATCTACAGAGGTTGTACACGAGTAAACTACAAGAATGATCACATAACCACTTCTACTCCCCTGTCCCCAATCAATACACAAGAATCCAATCAAGTTATGTTATTGCACACGAAGTATAGTTTGCACACAATGATCATGTGAGCAAATGAGAGTATATGATTTCACACGATTTGTACACGAATAACACGAACACAAGGAGTACACGATGTCCATGATAAAGTACACGAACACGAAATACTCGATGTATCCTATAAGGGGATAACATCACATGAAAGATCCATATAGTACTAATTCGTAATAACAAGTGTCAGCATCAAGTAAAGTAATCTAGAATATGATTATATCCTAGCAAGTATGAAATGATCATAGAATGTACTCGCCTGAAATCCGAATATCCGTGAGAATATAAAGTCCGAAGCAAGGTAACTGAGTCCTATTTAGAGCAACACAAGTCATGATGTATACAAAGGGATTATAATTTGAAGAGTATAATGCAACTACATATTTCTAGGTCAATTTGGGCCAAAGTTAACTCTTGGTCAACTCTGGTCAACTCCAAAAGTTAAACTAGGTCAATTTAGTCAAACTAGGTCAAACTAGTTAAGGTTTGGTCAACCATGGTTGTTTGCCATTGATTGTGAAAGTATAGAACAATTATCGGAGGACTGAACTTAGACTCACAATATAAACTCGCTTGTACAAAGAAAGCCTATGGACGAAAACCTAGGTACAGCAATCTAAGTACAATTGTTTATTTTAGATTCTGGAAGGTGACGATAGAGGCTCGGGAAGACGACGACAGCCCTGCCTTACTCCTTGGACGATCGGTATGCAGCCTTGGCTCCTTGTAAAAAGATGGTTGGCGTTGACGAAGAAGTGCTCTTTTTGCTCCTCTGTTGCTCTCCTGGCTTCTCTCTCTCTCTCTGTGTATTCTCTCTCTGACTCTGTATATTTTTATTCTTTTGTTGCCGGTCCTTGTGCAAAAAAATGATGCTGGCTATTTATAAGAGTGGGGTATGATCATTAGGGTTTGCTAATGATTATTGTTTTGGAATGTCGGTGCTCCTTCAATCTATCTGAACCCTTGGTCCTGATTACAATGAATCTCGGCCATTAATGAGGATAGCACCGAATCTTGTGAGCAATTAATGTTGATTGCTTTAAATCTTCATGATTGATTATACCAATGCCCGATTGCTCGCCACGTGTCCCATTGGCTTGATGATAAATGATATGCCCTGATCTTCGTAATTATGACGATGATGTCAAATATACTTGTTGGGATTCGGTTAGATCCTTGATTGATTCGATGCCACGTGTTTTAATTGTGGGTCCTGCCAGAGCCGCATGGGATAGGCAAGACTTGAACCGCAGGGAGATAATCTTCATGAGCCGCATGGGACAGTGCTTCGTCGAACCGCAAGGAACGAACTCTCAATGAGCCGTATATGCATAGTCTTTGCGAGCCGCATGAGCTAGCGTTGTATTGAGCCACTGGGGCTGAGCTCTCAGTGGGCCGCATATGGTTGATTTCTGCTAGTCATATAGGATGACTTCTCAGTGAGCCGCATGAAGCTGTTCTCTCTTTAAGCCGTATGAGATTTGCCACGTGGCAACCTAGGATTTCTGACGGATTGGGTCAGAGATCTTCTTTTTTTCCCGAAGCGTCTGTTATTATGACAGAGCCATTATGACACTTTATGCCAGAGCCGCCACAGTCGTCAAATCGTGTCAGAGCATTAAATGAGGCCACTATTCAAAGGGCCAGCTGTAGAAAAGGATCTCAGGGGGACACGTGGCATGGATCGAGCCGCATATTCCTGCTGAACCGCATACACTCTCGAGCCGCATGAGACAGAGAGTCTTCCTTTGAACTGTATAAGACAGCTCCCATATGAGCCGCATGGACTTCGTATCCGGAGCCGCATGGACCATTATTCTGATATTTTCCATGCTTCTACAGGACCCCCTTCAAAGTTTTCAATTTGCAAAATTGAAACACTTTGAATAAGAAGCATGGTCCCGTTCATGCCGCATAAGTGTCCCAGCCGCATAGATTCATCTGTCCACATAGGCTCTTTGCCACGTGTCCTGACTACGTGTACAAATCTTCATTAAATGCTCTTGATTCGTTTTGATTTAACGCCGTCTTTTGGGGGAGGATCCCAAGGGTCGGTTATGCCTTGACCGAAGCATTTTTGCCTTTATTTTTTGAAGCGGCGCATAATTCGAGGCGTCATCCGAGACGTTTGTTCATTTTATGGATTTCTTTCGCCTATAAATAAGAGTCTTTTAATCCCCTTGGGTTTCTTTACCTTCTTTCTTTACTCAAATCCCCTGTTGCAGACTTTGCTCTTCGTCTTCTCCCTTCATCGATCGACAATGGCTCCCAAGAAGGCTGCTGCTGCTGCGGGCAAGAAGACCGCATCATCCTCTGAGGCTGCGAAGGACAAGAAGGCTGCGTCTTCATCGACTGCGGCGGCGAACATGGCGGCTCCTCCGTCGGCTGACGTGCCTGCTTTTCACCCTGACGTCCACCCGCCCATTGCTGGTAAGGGTCGTTTGAAAACCCTAACTGTTGCCATGGCTCTGCTGCATACTTTATACACAAGCCGTATGTACGAGGCTTATCGATGTGACCGCATAAGTACTTCCTCCATTGGGGTCGCATGAGCTTGTTTATACTCGATCTGAGCCGCATATGCGTTTTCGATTTGGGTCGTATAAGCGTCGCTCACTTTCGAACTGCATAGGCTCGCTTTCTTGTATCCGCGTCAGCTCGCATGGGTCTGGTTTCGTAGGCGTGCTTAATTTGAACCGCATGGGTCTATAAGCTCGTCTGAATTTGAGTTGCACGGACTCGGCTAACTCGGAGGCACATGCGGCTACGGCACACAGAACCGCATGGACGTATCTAATGCTGAGCCGCATGTGACTGTGACGACCCGAGCCGCATAGACTCAAATGATCTTTCCAATGCTTCTGTTTTCTTTGACTATCTTCTAACCTCGTTTCTTTTGTCTTTCTCTAGTGAGTCTGCCCGTAAATCCTGCTGGGGAGCTTATAGTGGGTTCAAATCAATTCGCCCTGGGCGTGCGTCTTGACGACTTAATTAAGCATGTGTTGAATCAATTCCCTACTGATGAGCCTTCGAAGAGGTTGAAGGCCATTGAGAATCAGACCCTCCATTACCTCCGTTCCATGATGAATACTGGGAAGCTGGATGGGAAATACCTGAAGCCTTTGTTCCTTTTTGGAGATGCTTTAATCATCAAGAATCCCCGAGTTTTAGAAATTACCGAGAACTGGGATTTCTCTTTGGATGGGGTGGCAATCCATATTCCTCTCATGGAACGTCATTATCCTTTGTCATGGTTCAATATGGTATTGCTGGACAGGAAGATGGTGTGTAACTTAACTCCTACTCAATCAGGGATATTGATGGACAACATCCATTATAATCCGAACATGCGGTCAGCGTATGCGGGTAAGGATTCCGTCCTCCGGTATATGATGGGTCTGGCCCCGGGCTCTTTCATGAATGTATACGGTCCCAACTTTACACTTACTCAAGCTGATACTTTCCTGAATCGGCTCGTTCGCAAGAAGTCTTATCCTGTTGGTAGGCTGGCACTGCCGAACTGGATAAACCCCACCTCTACGTGGGCCCAGTTGACTACTTGGGTTTTGCAGACCTATGGAACATTCTTGCGGGAGGTGGGGCTTTACCATGCCATTCGGGGCACTTGTCACGGGCTTCCCATTAATAAACCACTGTTCGTAGCGCTCTTGGAGATGTATAGCCGGCGAACGGGGACATTCTTTGCACCAGTAGGGGAGCTGGGGCTTGCTCTTCACGAGATGTATACTGTCTCTAAACTTCCATGGGGGAATGAGCCTTTCGAGGTGTATACCCCGTCGAATGAGGAGTTCGAGGCCTTGGACAGGCAACTCCCGGGTTCTGTTGCGGTATATCGGGAGTTGTTGTGCCACCATAGTGCTTGTCATCAGATGGCTATAAAAACGACAGATAGCTCCGAGGGGACCGCTCCCCATACCACATCCTGGATTAATTATCTTTTTAGAGTTGATCTTTCTGGCGAAGTTACTCCCCGAGCCCCTCGAACGCATGCAGAGGTAAGGGATCTGATGTCAAGTGTCAAGAAGTCGCGATCCAAGAGCGATATATTCGGGAGTCAAGCTGACTCTCTTAGTTATTTTCACTACGGGACCATACAGATGTCGGAGAAGGCGCTTCTGGCTGGATTTTTGATGATATGGCTACGAAACTGCGTAGTCTCGGGAGGAGCGGGTTCTATCGAGAGGATTGGTCGTCATTTCATCCTCCCTGTCGTTAAACTAGTATTCGGAGTTAGATTGGCCCTCCTTCCTGCTATGGTGTGCAGCATACACCATGGTCTGCGAACATTCTCGTCCAAGGTTATTGCTCGCAAGAAGACTTTGGATTTTGAGCGCGTAGAACTGCCTTTCCACTACCTGATGGGGTGGTTGGCGATGCACTACAAGTCTTTGCTGGGACCTGGGATAGCGGAAGATGCTACAGCCGAAGATGCTTTCCTCTTCAAATGCCATCACCGGTCTTGGGAATACAACACTATGCCAGCTTGTCGGAGGGCGCTGGCGAGAGTGGATGGGTGTGACCTCTTTGTGTCTGTTCCTCCTTTTTCTGATGAGGAAGTGAGGAAGGTACACCTTGATGGTACTGGACCTTCTCATTTTCTATCTCCGGATATGCTTGCTTGGTTGCGCAATATCCGCCCCACGCATCTGGTTTATCGCAACCGAGATAATGTATACTTGGAACCTTACCTACCTAGCAGGTTTTCCCGCCAGTTTGGTTATAGCCAGTTGTTCCTTGATTGTCCCAACCCTTGTTTGGGTTTTGAAGGCAGCATTCTTGACGGCGTCCGAACGTGGAATTATTACGACGCTTATCATACTCGGGCCAGCTTCTCAGTTCCCGATGCTAAGGCGCCGAAGAAAATTTTGTACGTGGCTGCTTTATATCACGTTATGGCGAACAAGCCTCCTGTTAACTTTGATTCGAGTACCAGTTTTATCGTGGGTACCGGTTTAGAGGAGAAGCCCAAAGGGGCTAAGGTTAGAAAGCAACTGGCGCTCCAGGTCCCCTTCCCTGAATCAGAACCTTCCGAGTCGGCTGAAGATGAGGATGATGATGACAGCGAAGGTTCCCTCTCTGGTGGTGGTGAAGAAGTAGCGGATCAACCGCTTCCCACACCCGACGAACCGGCGGAGGATCTGTTGTTTACTACGCAAGAGGAAGTAGTGATAGAAGAACAACTTTCAGCCGTGTCTGGTCCCTCGCGTAAACGGGTCAGACCCGAGTCTTCTGACAGTAGAGCGACCTTTTTCGTGAAGAGAGCCGCTGTTAGGTCTCGTGGATTACTTATCACTGAGAAGGGTGAAGATACAGACGCTATTCTGGAGGTAAGACCAAGTCATAGCCATCTCTTTGTTGTAGTTTTCTTTTCTCTTGGGGATATGACTTAATCACTTTTCTTTGTAGGCGTCCGATGAGCCGACCTCTCCTGAATCGTCTACCACCCCTGAAGCTGATCCGGCCCTTGCTGCTTTGATTAGTGACATGTGTGCTGCGGTCCTTTCTGCGGGGGCTCTCTCAGCGGCGGCTGGAAGCTTCGAGGTTGCTGAGGTCTCGGCCCGGGGTGACGAAGGTTCCCTCGGACCCGTCTCCGAGACCGCTGATCTTCAACAAGGTGCCGTTGATCTCGGTGCATCCCCTCCCGAGGACGCAAGGGGGGAGGAGTCTGTTATACCTGACTCGGGAACTGTTGGTGAAGAGGCTGCGGTGGCTGTAAGCGAACCTCGGCCTCCACACTCCTCAACTGGTAAGATAAGCCAGATATTGACTAGTGAGGGGGCTTATTTGCTCTATCAACATATCCTCCGGGTCAAATCGATTCATGGTTGCCTTGGCCCTGCAGGTCCTGACCCTTTACTTCTCGTCGTGGATGTTCTTGGGGAAGGTTCAGTCTGCCGTGATACGGGAGGAAGGAGCGTTCCCTCTCCTTTGCCGTCTCACGTCGAGGAGCCT
This sequence comes from Iris pallida, assembly GCA_029216955.1. Taxonomy (NCBI): domain Eukaryota; kingdom Viridiplantae; phylum Streptophyta; class Magnoliopsida; order Asparagales; family Iridaceae; genus Iris; species Iris pallida. The sequence goes on from JANAVB010030220.1 coordinate 29,635,426, forward strand.
CCTGCCAGCTCTGGGCCGATGGGAATAGAGTTGGCGATGGTCTCCGCCTCATCCTCTGCAGATTATACGGCTCCGGAGGCCGACCTCTCGACCCTGCCGAGTATTCAAGTTTTGCAGGCTGCCGAAGAGGAGTTGGCCGCTGTTCAAGCGTCCTTTCGTGCGGAGCTGGTTTCTCTCGTAGCAGGAGTGGCGGATTCTGTTGCATCTTCTTCGGTGCTGCCAGCCATGCTCCCGTTGACACCGGCCTCCACGGAGACTCTAAACGAGGCGACGCAGGACGTGGTAGACAGCTTCTATCGTCATTTGACAAGGGGCGTAGACGCTGCCATAGGACGGGGGACCCCATTTTCTCTATCTCTTCAGTGCGCTCGGGGTCAAATTGCGACCTTGAAGTCCCTTCCTGGCGGGGTGGGACTGGCTGCACTGCTGGAGCCTAAGCTGACGGAAGCTGATCAGCTTGTGACCCAGCTACTGGCGATACGACAGGTGGGCTTGCCTGCTGCGATCGAGCGGGAGCGTGGCTTCTTCATTGCTGCTCGGGATCGGATTAAGCCGGCCCGAGATACTGCTGGGCCAGTTGTACGGGGGGACCTTGATAAGTTCTCCGCTTCGTATGACCAACTGGGTCGTAGGAGTCATGCTTGCCGTGCTCGGGAAGAGTCTGCTTCTCGTGGAATTGCTGATACGAAGGAGCAGATTCTTGGGCTCCAGAGGCAATTGGCCTTCTTAGAGTCAGAGCTGGGGGCTGCTCAGGCAGAGCAGGAGTCGATAGTTCGGGAGGCCGAGAAGGTTTCTCGATCTTTCGATAGCCTGGAGCGGGCTTTTAAGAAATTTGAAGATAACTGGCAGGCTCACGCTCATCTGGAGGATGAGGCGGTGCTGACCTACGAGGCAGAGCGTCGAGCCTCCCAGAGGTTTGAGCGGTCGGTTGCTTTGCTGACAGACCGTCTCAGGGCGTTATGTGCCCCAGAGCCGTGATCAGCCGTCTATTTTCTTTTGCTTTCTTTTCTTCTTTTTTTTGTAAGGGGTGTGATCCCCAAATGATGTAGTACGTTGAATTTTGAATAAATGAGCCTGTTTCAACTCATCATCTCTTTCTTGTACTTGTGGCGTCTGTAGAATTTGGACTTGCTGGGGGATTTATTTGTGGACCTGTTATCCTAGGCGTACCTTGGTTTTAGGTACGGATAACAAGTTTGGACAGGATGTCCGGAACAGCCGTGGCAAAGTGGTCATGGATGTTCTCGGTGCTTAACAAAAAAAGGAATGCCGTAGAGCAGCTGGGCTCCCGGGGCATGGTGGGGTAATGGATTTATGCTAAGAAGCTTAGCAAAGGAATATTTGTGGACCTATTATCCTTGGCATACCCTGGTTCGGGATACAGATAATAGGGTGAAAGAAAAACCAACATATTTGCTCAGAGGTCATGAGGACATGGCAAGCATGAGGGTTTTACCGTAGAACCTTCCTGCTCAGAGGTAGTGAGGACATGGCAGGGGAGGTTTTACGGGAGATATTCGTGGTCAACAACGGACATTTGTGGACCTATTATCCTTGTCGTACTCCGGTTGTGGGTACAGATAATAGGTCGAAAGGAGACCGACATACTTGCTCAGAGGTAATGTGGATATGGCAAGCATGAAGGGTTCTTCGACGGAGCCTTCCCACTCAGAGGTAATGATGACATGGCAGGAGTGGGCTCAATGAAGAGGGAGTACATAGAACGACTCAGAGGTAGGAGAACGTGGAGGTTCTATGTGAGGGATGGTTTGTTTTTGGTGGAAGTGAAAACGATTCAGAGGTAATGAGGACATGTCCGTTTTCGGAAATTTGTGAATCGATTACCCTTTTTGTGTACTGGGAGTGCGGGTATTGGATCATGAGGGAGGATCTCTTCCAGGGAAGCAAGTTCAGAGGTATAATCATACGTGACTTACTATCTGAAAGAGTGACCGAAATGTGAGTTCAGAGGCACCAGCGGGTACATAACTCGGTAAATTAACATATTGAGAAAGTGGGAGTCCAGCGGCACCAGCGGGTACATGACTCGATAATCTAAAAGGGATGTAGGGGTGAGTTCAGGGGCACCAGCAGGTATATGACTCGATAATCTTGAAATGTTGTGGGTGTGAGTTCAGTGGTACCAGCCGGTACATGACTCGATAATCTGAAATACTGAGGGTGTGAGTTCAGTGGTACCAGTGGGTACATGACTCGACGACCTTGTAGCGAATGTCGTTTAGACATAATATTTCTTCAGGAACTTGCCGTTGACGGGCAGCATGAGCAAGTCTCCGTTTTGCTTTGCAAGGCGGTAAGCACCGTTGGAGAATACCGTCTCAATGATAAATGGGCCCTCCCACTTTGGCTGGAATTTGCCGGTGGTCTTGTGAGTCATGACCATTGGCCTCCGGACTGCCAAGACGAGATCGCCTACCTGGAATGTTCTGATTTTGACCTTCTTGTTGAAGGCTCCTGAGATGCGTGCTTGGTATAGCTCGATCCTTTGCTGAGCTAGGAGGCGCTTTTCATCTAAGGCCTCTAACTCTTGCAGTCGACGTCGGTAGTTATCATCGGTTGTCAATTGGTGTGTGAGGGCGACACGTAGTGAGGGGATCTGTGTCTCCAAGGGGAGGACTGCCTCACTTCCGTATACCATGGAGAATGGTGTATTTCCGGTGGCTGTTCGGACCGTGGTGCGATAAGCCCATAAGCACTCGCCGAGCTTGTCGTTCCAGTCATGTTTGTTGGAGGAGACAAACTTCTTGAGAAGTTTGATGATTATTTTGTTGAACGCCTCTGCTAACCCATTTGCTGTCGGGTTATACGGCATCGAGGCGATATTCTGAATACGGTGCTTATCGCAAAACCAATAGAATGCGTGGCTTGTAAACTGCGGACCATTATCATGGATGATCCTTCGGGGCAGTCCAAAGCGGTAGATGACATGGTGTTTAAGGAAGCTGATCACGTTTGAAGTCTTGACTTCTGCGAGTGGGACAGCTTCCGCCCATTTAGAGAAGTAATCAGTGATCGCAAGTATGAAGCGATGTCCTCGGAAGGAAGGTGGGGTGATTGGACCAATGATATCCATTCCCCATGCTTCGAATGGCCAGGACGCCACTGTCGGATGTAAAAATTCGGAGGGTTGGTGGATGAAGTCCGCGTGGACTTGGCAAGCTTTGAACTTTTTAGCATAATCTATCGCGTCTGCCACCATTGTGGGCCAATAGTAGCCCATTCGGCGAAGGCGGTCTTGCAGTTTCGGGCCGGGCTGGTGGGCCCCGCAAACACCGTCATGGGCTTCTCGTACGGCTTCTTTGGCTTCTGCGTTTGACAGACACCGAAGCAGTAATCCGTCGTAGGAGCGGCGATACAGCATTTTCGTCTCTGTATCGTAGAAGAATCTGAGGGAACGCCTTCTGATGGAAGTAGCTTCCTTTGGGTTCTCAGGCAGGATGTCGTAGACAACAAATTCGATGAATGGTTGTTTCCAATCTGGGGCGTCATCGATCGTCTGTGCGGAATAACTTGCGACGAATTGCACATTGTTTTTGGGACAGACCAGTTCATGGCCTATCACTTCCACTGATTGTCGATCATAATTCAGAACTGCTAGGGAAACGGCGAGACCAGCTAGGGCATCGGCTTCAATATTTCGGAGTCTGGGGACGTGCTCGATGAAGAACCCCTCAAATGCCGAGATGATATTGATCGCTATTTGATGATAAGGGATCATGTCTTCATGGCGTACCTCGTACGAACCCCGAATCTGATTGACGATTAGTTAGGAATCGCCGTATGTTCAAGGTATTCTACCCCCAGCTCTCTTGTAAGTTGGAGGCCAATGACCAGAGCATTGTACTCGGCCACATTGTTAGAACAGGGTTCAGTGAGGGAATAAGCGCAGTTAATCACCAATCCGGAAGGAGAGATTAGTACTACTCCGACTCCGACGACTATATTGCCTTTAGGTCCGGTCCTCGAAGCGCCGTCGAAGAACATTCGTCATATATTTTCGTGGGAGGTTGTATGCGAGTCGGCGACCTCATCTGGGATCTCTTCGTATATCCTGAAGGACTCCGAGCCTGGGTGGGCTGCCAAGAAATCTGCCAGGGCTTGACCTTTGACTGCCTTTTGGGGGACGAAGATTATATGATAAGGGGACAGCAGTATTGCCTATGTAGCGAGGCGAGAGCTAAGTGCCCCTGGTTTAGTCATGAGGACCCTGAGAGGGTTAACTCGTGAGATCACATGTATCGTTTGTCCGATGACATAGTGCCGCATTTTCTGAATGGCGAACACCAGAGCGAGGCATTCCTTCTCCACAGCGGTGTATCGGTGCTCTGGTCCAATCATCATTCGGCTGAGGTAATATATAGCCTGTTCATGGCCTGCATCGTTATTCTGTGCCAGCAGAGCACCGAAGGAGTGTTCCATTGCTCGTACATAGAGCAGAAATAGTTTTCCAGGGACTGGGGCTACCAAGACCGGAGGATTTGACAGATATTCTTTGATGCTATCGAAAGCACGCTGGCATTCTTCGTCCCATACGAATGAGACTCCTTTCTTCATGAGGTGCGTAAATGGCCGACATCGCCCGGAGAGGTTGGAAATGAACCTTCTGATGTAAGCTAGCCTTCCCTGAAGGCCTCTGAGTTCGCGGAGATTTCTCGGGGGACCCATCTCCATGATTGCTTTTGTTTTCTCTGGGTCTACATGGATACCCTTTGCAGTGATGATGAAGCCTAAGAACTTCCCGCTAGATACGCCCAGGAAGGACTTCGTAGGGTTCATCTTCAAATTGTGCGTCCGCATTAGGTCGAATACCGTCCTTAGATCCTGCAGATGGTCTCCTTTGCTACGGCTCTTGACGGCTATATCATCAACATAGCACTCTACCGTCTTGCGTAAGTGGTCTCTGAAGATGATGCTCATAGCTCTTTGATATGTAGCGCCAGTATTCTTTAAACCGAAAGGCATGACTGTGTAGCAGTACGTGCCAATCTGTGTTCAGAATGATGTATGCTTTTCGTCGTCGGGAGACATCTTGATTTGGTTGTATCCCGAGAAGCTATCCATGAATGACATGCGCTCAAAGCCACAGGTATTGTCGATCATGATGTCTGTAATAGGAAGGGGGAATTCATCTTTGGGGCATGCCTCGTTCAGATTACGGAAGTCGATGCAGATTCGAATTTTCTCATTCTTCTTGAGGACAGGTACTATATTGGCGACCCAATCGGGATGTTGCTCCTCACGAATGAAGCCGCTGGCTATTAGTTTGTTGACTTCAGCTTCGATCGCGTCCATGATGCTTGGACGGAAGCGTCGCTGTTGTTGTTTGACTGGCTTCGCATCTGGCCGAATATTGAGTTTATGAAGAGCGATGTCAGGATTTAACCCTGGCATGTCTTCATAGCTCCAGGCGAACACATCAATGTACTCCCTGACAAGTTCTAACAGCGACTCCCGTTCTTCGTTGGTTAGGCTTTCACTGGTGAAGATCGGTTTTGGAGAAGGTTCGCTGCCGAGATCCACTTGTATGACCTTATCTTCAGTAGGAGGTTCTCTCAGTTTGAATCGCTTTTCCTATTGCGCGTCTAATTGCTGGGCCCATGGCTCTAGCTCGAGGATTTCGGGGATGTCTTCGTCTTCCTCGTAAGCGTCGGCAAACGTCATGTTGACTGACATGACTTGTCTGAACACATCTCCGATGCTGGTATCTGAGTCAAAAGTTGGCGATCCGGTTGAATGCGACTGCCAGTCGCATTCTTCATCTGAACTTTTCGGGGTCGTAGTAGGCGTTACATACCCTAACCCGCATCGAGTTTTGTTATAGTAGTTCCATGGTTTGCCCGCCGGGGCTGGCGGCTTCAAAGGTAATCGTCGCCCAGTGTCATAGTTCAATCCTGGCGTAGTCTCTAGATCATACCCCTGTTTCTGTATGAGATATTTGGATTAAGGGCTACAGAGATACAGAGGCAGTCTCCCGGCATCTGACCCGAGGTCGTCTTCTTCTATGGTGCGGGGATGAGGGTTGTTCGTCCGGCCGAAGATGACTGGATGATCCCCTCCCTTGTGTATTCGGTAGGCGTCTTCTATTGGAGTAAGCTGGATTGCGGTATACACATTTGTCACCTGTGTGTGTAGGTGAGCGCCTATGCCGTGTTCCATAGCATACATCGTACATAGCTTATTGAGCTCGATGTAGTTCAAAGATAACCCTTTATTGATGAAGTAAGGTATCTTTTCTAGGGGGATTATATCATCAGTAGAGGGGACATTAGTGTGGGCGGCCACAGACTTGGCTAGCTCCGGTTCCTCTTCGACTACCCTCTGTGTGAACGAAGACTGAGAGGACGACCTAGGAAGCTTGATCGTCAGTAGTCCAGTTGATGGAGCAGAGTGTGGAGTAGTTGGCAGACTGGCGACCCCCAGTTTGGCATTCGATGTGGAGCGAGGAGTGGCTGGTTCGCTGGAAGTGTCAGACCTTGCATCGAGGCGACAACCTTTCTTGGGAAGGCATATTGTCAATGGCCTGTCCGAGGGGTTGAGCTTCCCTGTTTGTGGTTGACAGACTCTTGGTAACCTGATTGTTAGTGGCTCCGTTGTGGGTCTCGGCACTTGGCCGGATCTCGGCAGCCGAATTGTCATCTGCTCCTCTTGTGCCGAGAGACTGATCGCGTCCTTCCGCAGAGTGGCGGTGAGGGTGCAGACTTGCCCGGTTTGTGAGCTTGGAGGTGGATCGTCAGGGGTCCTTCTGATCCCGTGGCTGTCTCAGTATGAGCTTGTGTGTCTCCTTCATCCAGGTGCCTCTTCGACTTTTCGTATAAACAGGAGTCCGAGTAGTAAGATTCGATCCCTTTGAAGGGATCGATGTCAGCAAACTCTGTCTTCACGAAGCCGTGTTTGTCGACATATTTGAAGCACTGGTGTAGCGTGGAAGGCACGATCATATAATCGTGTATCCATGGGCGCCCCAAGAGGATGTTGTAAGAAGTGTCTGCATCTATGACGTAGCAGGTGACCTCGGATTGGAGATCGCCAATCTGACACTTCAGACGAATCTTCCCGATAGGGTAGCTCCTGTCCGAATTGAAACCGCTGATGGCGGTGCTTGTAGGTGTTAGGCGATGCATTGGGATGCGGAGATGATGTAGCAGACCTTTTGGGATGATGTTTATGGAAGAGCCAGGATCAATGTGCATCCGATCCACCTTCACGTCACCGATATATCCCGTGTAGTATAGCGGGCGATCATGTAGGTTGATTTTGATGAGCATGTCCTGCGGAGTGAAGACGATGTTGGGCATTGCTCCCGTGCAGGCACTATCTTGGAGATCCATGGTTGAGTCCTCCCCAGTGAGGTTAGATTGAGCGAGATAGGCATCGACATTTTGGAGTGCTTCGTTCAATACAATACGAACGTCTTTGGAGAGCCTCAGGAGTTCATATAATGACAATTTGGCCGGAGTGTTAGCCAATTGTGCTAAGATGTCAAAGTTGTAGGGCCTCTCTAGCCCTTGGGCTACGTCCTTTCGAAGAGATTTGTCGAAGCGAGTCTCCTTCGGCCTAGGCTTGTCGGTCGTCGAAGGCTGAGCCGGTCCCAGAGCATCAGTTGCAGTGGGTTGATGGTTTTCAGCTGGACTATCAACCACAAGTTGGGATTGCGCTCCGGACCGCGTGACGACGGCTGTAGCTTCCTCGTTGTCTACTGAAATTGTGCGGCAGGTCTTGATTTTTCCATTCTTTTTGTTGGTGGAAGATAGTGTGGGCCGAGTTACTTCTGACACCAAGTCTGGATGGACCCACATGACCTCTCCTCTTGAGGTGGTGAGAGGTACTAGACCAGCAGCTTGTTTTCGGGGCGGAGGAAGATTGGTAATCTCCATTGTCGCGAGAGGGATGGGAATTACCCCGTCTTGGGTCTTCGTTGGAGGGAAGTTGCCGAATTGTACGGACACCATATTGGCTGCTACGGTTACCTCTTCGAAGTCGATGGCCAGAGCGTTCGAATCGATGAGGCTTTGGATGTACCGTTTTAGTTGGTAGCAGTCATGTGTAGCGTGGTGTACATAACGGTGGTAATGGCAGAACTTCGGGTTCTCCAAATCAGCCGGCCGAGGCTCCCGTCTTGGTGGAGGAAGCTAAATTCTACCTCCTTGTATAAGCATGTCTAAGATAGGCTTGACATGGCCGTCTTCGAAAGAGTAAGTGATCTGAGGCCATTGTTTATCTGCTGGCTGTGGCTCGGGCTTCTGGGCCGTGTCGGCCACCATAGCCTGTTTTCCCTTGCTGTCCCGATTGTTAGAGGGGTTACCCCCATTATCGTTGTTGAGACGCTTGCCCTTGTTTTCTCCTTCTGAGATGTGCAACCCCATTTGGCGGGCCTTCTTCAGTCGTTCTTCAGCGCTTGTGGCGCTGATGATGAACGCCTTCCAATCTTTGAATTGACTCTCGCCTATCCAGAGACTGATCGTTGGAAGCAGTCTCTTTTGGCAGATTTCGATCAAAGAAGAATCCGAATTTCCGGAAGGCAGCTTCATGGCGGTCTGGCGGAACCGCTCGATGTAGTTTCTTGTTAGCTCCTTCTCCCCTTGGACGACGTCCATGAGAGTGGACATAGTGATGTCTTATCCTACTTCATAGAATCGTTCCAAGAACATGTGCTTGAAGCCGGCGAAGGAATGGATGCAGTTGTCCGGTAGATTGCAGTACCAATCAAAGGTGACTCCTTCCAATGCTCTAATGAATAACCATGTGAGGATCGCATCTTCATAGGGCAGATGGTCGGTGGTGACCTCAAAGTAAGTGATGTATCGACTTGCTGAGGTTTTGCCATCATACGGGTTGATATTGAACGGCTTATATCTTGGTGGGAATGGAACATCCCTCCACTCAGCAGGATATGGTTGCCGTATTCTGAGATCTTGAGCGTTTTCTCGGGCATAAAACATGGTACGGAGCTCTTGGACCTCTCTTCTTACTTCTCGGGTCTCATCTGTCGCGGCGGGGGCTGTTATTTCGGGAGGATTATTGCCCGGGTTTGGTGCTGCTGAGTTCGAATCTATATTGACCGCGGGGCCCGTATTTGTTTGACCAGGCGCTCCTCATTGTAAAGTGGGCAGGGCCGCTTTAATCTCATCTACAGACTTGACCAAAGCAAGTAATATGGCTTCGAGACTGTCGATGCGCTGGCGATCACTGGAACCACCTTGATCGCTGTCCGTCATGAACACCGTTCTTACGTGAGGAGTGATGGAAGGAACGGTGGAGGATGTGCCCTCTGAGTCGTACCCATGCACCGAGAAGTCATCGGGATAGGTGGGAATGTTCTCTTCGGGCTCGGACTCGGAGGGAACGAAATCCCCAGTTTCAGAGCTTGCCTTGTCTTGAGAGTTACGGATGTCCTCGGGGGCATCAGCGTCCGTTGCTCCTGATGGAAGAGTTGTTTGTGCGGACTCGGTTCCTTGGAACATCGGATTGTTGTGGATGTTCGGAGGAGTATTACCCCCAGCTCCTTCAACCCCCAGCGATGTGGATGATGAATTTCCCATCGAGGTAAATTTCGTCTTTGAACGGGTGTGTTGGAATACACCAGTAGAGGGCAACCGTTTAGACGACAGTTTCTTAGTTGTAATGGTTGATATCTTCAGACTGGAGACGCTCGTTTTCTTCCTTCTCTCTTCGGCGGGAACTTTTTGAGCAGAATTGCAGGAGACAACAGGAGGTGCCTCATCTTCTGAGTTCGGGTGCTGTAGCCTTTGGAAGGCGGATGGCCAAGCTTCCGTCATTGCCGCGTTGTTGCAGCAGCAATTGACGATGATTTGGGTGCAGCGATGTCCAAGCGAGGACTCTTTGCATACCGACACTCCTTCTCTTTCCTTGTATTTGTGGAGGATCGTCTCTCGCAGGTCAGAGGAACCACTCTGTCTGTTTGCCGCGGGGGGCTGGACTTGAGTGGTTGTATACAACTTTCCATCCGATGACCGTATGATAGTCAACGGGATGCTCCGATAGTCAGAGGTTGGGACAGCTGACTGGGCTCGATGAGCCCCCGCTGCCCTAGACTTCCTTCTTCTAGCACTTGTGGGTGCGTAATAGGAGGAGTCCAAGTTGAATGCCACAGAATCTGGCTTATCATACAGAGAATCATCAGGGTTGGGACCGTATGAGAGACGGTCGAAGACCGATCGAGAGAAGCGTAGAACGGACGCTATGCTGCCAGAGTTGGGTACCGTGCAGGCTGTCTGCATGCGGTCATCTTCTGCTGTCGGATGAGTTGTCTTTGGGCGGCTAGGAGTCACGACCGTGCAGGCTGGCCGCATGCGGTTGGCAATAGTGGCCGCATGGGTTCTCTGCAAGCGGCTGCCTCCTGTAGCCTCATGTGTTTCATCCATGTGATTGGCGACTGTAGCTGCATAAACTATGCGGCTGCCAGATGTGACCGCATGATTCTTCTTCATACGGCCAGCGACTGTGGCCGCATGGGCTTTGTCCCTTCGGCTAGCGGATGTGGTCACATGAGCCTTTTTCACTCGGCTAGCACCCCTATACGGCTCAGTTCGCGTAGAGTTCCTCTTTGCCTCTGCAAGTCCAACATCATAGTGTTTTCTTCTGCCAGACTTGGAGACAGCAGAGTTGTCTACGGTCTGAAGTGGGGCCGCAGAAGAGTCCTTCTCACCGTCTTGAGCAACAGAGGGTACACCGTCGAGGGCTTGGGGAGGAGCAAATGATTTTGGCCTCCACTCTCTGCGAGCCTTTGTCGTGCGAGTGCGCTTCTGGACCGGGCCAGCGCTTCCTTCGGAGGGCATCTCTTCAAACGCTTGTTGGTCGAAGCGGACGACCATCTTTTGTTGCGTGGAGCCAAGTTTGGCTGCATCCGATTGCGTCACCAACTCCTCAACCATGGAGAAGTTTGTCCCCAGCAGAGTCGCCATCGTGTTTGCCATTGATTGTAAAAGTACAGAACAATTATCGGAGGACTGAACTTAGACTCACAATACAAACTCGCTTGTACAAAGAAAGCCTAGGGACGAAAACCTAGGTACAGCAATCTAAGTACAATTATTTATTTTAGATTCTGGGGGGTGACGATAGAGGCTCGGGAAGGCGACGGCAGCCCTGCCTTACTCCTTGGACGATCGGTATGAAGCCTTGGCTCCTTGTGAAAAGATGGTTGGCGTTGACGAAGAAGTGCTCTTTTTGCTCCTCTGTTGCTCTCCTGGCTTCTCTCTCTCTCTCTCTGTGTATTCTCTCTCTGACTCTGTATATTTTTATTCTTTTGTTGCCGGTTCTTGTGCAAAGAAATGATGCTGGCTATTTATAAGAGTGGGGTATGATCATTAGGGTTTGCTAATGATCATTGTTTTGGAATGTCGGCGCTCCTTCAATCTATCTGAACCCTTGGTCCTGATTACAATGAATCTCGGCCATTAATGAGGATAGCACCGAATCTTGTGAGCAATTAATGTTGATTGCTTTAAATCTTCATGATTGATTATACCAATGCTCGATTGCTCGCCATGTGTCCCATTGGCTTGATGATAAATGATATGCCCTGATCTTAGTAATTATGACGATGATGTCAAATATACTTGTTGGGATTCGGTTAGATCCTTGATTGATTTGATGCCACGTATTTTAATTGTGGGTCCTGCCAGAGCCGCATGGGATAGGCAAGACTTGAACCGCAGGGAGATAATCTTCATGAGCCGCATGGGACAGTGCTTCGTCGAACCGCAGGGAACGAACTCTCAATGAGCCGCATATGCATAGTCTTTGCGAGCCGCATGAGCTAGCGTTGTAATGAGCCGCAGGGGCTGAGCTCTCAGTGGGCTGCATATGGTTTATTTCTGCTAGTCATATAGGGTGACTTCTCAGTGAGCCGCATGAAGCTGTTTTCTCTTTAAGCCGCACGAGATTTGCCACGTGGCAACCTAGGATTTCTGAAGGATTGGGTCAGAGATCTTCTTCTTTTCCCGAAGCGTCTGTCATTATGGCAGAGCCATTATGATACTTTATGCCAGAGCCGTCATAGTCGTCAAATCGTGTCAGAGCATTAAATGAGGCCACTATTCAAAGGGCCAGCTGTAGGGAAGGATCTCAAGAGGACACGTGGCATGGATCGAGCCGCATATTCCTGCTGAACCGCATACACTCTCGAGCCGCATGAGACAGAGAGTCTTCCTTTGAACTGTATAAGACAGCTCCCATATGAGCCGCATGGGCTTCGTATCCGGAGCCGCATGGACCATTATTCTGATATTTTCCATGCTTCTACAATGGTCAACTAGTCTAAGTTAGTCTAATCTAGGCTTAACAAGTCAATTCTAGGTCTAACAAGTCAAAGCCTATGAATACAAATATATTATATAGCTACTTAACACATAGCCTAAAAGTCACATGCTAGTAAGGCACAAAATATATATGTATATCACATAGCTAAACAAGGCACCACATTCTTAACATGTAATATATATTACATACATATTATTCTCATATCCAATATATATTCATTTGAAACATATGTGTATACATTCATATTATGCCTACTTATTACCATACATTACATATTTGTATTATACTATCATACATGTATACTTGCAATTATATATACATACATAGAGAGAAATGTGTGTGTGAGTATAGAGATGTGAAGAGTGTGTGGGGGGGTGTACATGAAATCAATAGAACCCAGTACATGCTTGTTGGCCCAATGATTACATCGTATTTTTGAATATGGCTAACCAGTTAAGTTTAACATAATGATGTCACTAATATTCATATACTCACTATCATGTTGCTATTTAAACTTAGCATTGTCCTAATTGTCCTATATTATATTGTTATGCTTGTATCGTACTGCAACATATTTTGCTGGCCTAACATGTATTTGTAGACATGCAGTAAGCATAATCAAACCAGGACATAGACAATGAAGAATTAATGATGGACCAAAGACGGCGTCATAAAAAGAGATTTCTCCGAACCGCCTAGCGACCTATCTGGGGCCTCGCATCGGGGGTTCCGCGGGGGTTCGAGGGGGCAGCGCCCCCCGTCGGGGGTTCGGAGGCGAAGCCCCCGAAAGGTATTCAAATTTCCAGATCTGCTTATCTTTGGACGACTGCTGTCAAGGAAAAAGACATCTTCAGGACTGCTCAAATATCAGAAGAAAGGCGTCATCAAAGGGCTCTTGGTTTTCCTACTTGTTCCAAGTCTGTAATCTTCAATTTATTGAGTCTAGGAGAATGTGTACGTTGAGTCGCACTGAGTCATCTCAAGCCCTAGACATATCTCTCCAAGCTCTACCATACAAACAGACCAATTCCTAAACCAAGCCCAAGCTCCACAAAGCCCAAAAGCCCAAAGGCCATTCCGCCACCTAGGAGGCAGAGTTCGGGCCGAACTCTGCCCCCACACAGAGTTCGGGCCGAACACTGTTCCTTGATTTCCAGGAACTGATTTTTAGGGTTACCAATTGCTAGCTGGTACAACGGCCATATTTTTGAATTTTGAGGACAAAATTCTGGCTGACTTCTGCCTTCCAGACTAGTATATATAGGACATGATTTCAACCATTTTCATTCATCTCTTCATCATCTTTCTATCTCTCACTCTCAATCATCTAAGCCTTATACTACCTAAGCCTTACTCTTCCAATCTACTAGCTACAAAACTTCCTAAGCCCCAAGGTGCTCAAGTGCGATTCAGCAAGAAGTTTTTGTGTAAGAGTTGAAAAGAAAAGTCACTTGGACAATTCCAAGTTTCGCCACTGTGAAGTTAAAGTTGCGAGCGCTTCAAAGGCTCGTGTTTGTAAAAAGTTGGCGTGCTCTTCTAAGTAAAGGCACGTGGTTGTACACTATTTCACAAATAGTAGATTTCAATCCTGAGCTAGAGTTCTCAGGCCTGGACTAGTCCTCCACGAGGGAAACCAGGTTAAATACTGTGTTTGCGTATGCTCTACTGATCTTTATTTACTTCCGTATTTCTCTCTGATTTATTTACTATCTTAATAGTTGTTTTGTGGAGGTGATATAGAGTTAATTTTTATTTGGTGATTATTGACACAAACTTTATTCACCCCCTCTAGAGTTGTCTACACGTTATTTCATGCCTAAATCCCAGGTTCTTTAAAAATTAGGTTTCATCAAGTTGTTCTCAGTAAAAGAATGAAACCAAATTCTCAGCTATGCAAACAGTTCTCAGGTTTTTCCATATGTTAACAGTTTACATAATATAAATCCTCAGTTTTCACTCTTAATTGAAAACTCAGTTAACTCCATGTATCCGTACCCTACATTAAGTCACAATTGAAAACCTAAACTCAGTTTGCATGTTATCAATCACATTTATAGAGGTAACTCAGTTAATAAATTAAACTCAGAAATTCCCTTTTGAATTCGAACTCGAATTGAACTCAAAACCAATACTCGAATCAAACCACAACATCTACATCTATATCACGGTTTAAAAGTCTACCTAAACTTCATAAATTAATCATTCAAATACTCGAATCACAGTGAACATCTCAGGTTTCAGAAAAAATATAAAACCCAACATTACAAACCTAAAACATGATTTGAAACATAAATTGATATCAATTAAATGTGTACAGGTGTAGATACATATCATACAGTATGTAATTTAGCATGTAATCGTGTTTTTAAATAATTTAAAATGATTTAAACATGTTAAACCTATTTCGAATACTGAGTATCAGAACTTATGCAAACTCGAATACAAAATCCCAAATCATATGTGAAAACCCAAATTAACATCAATTAATGTGTGCCAGTGAATGTCAGACATGTATTCATGTCCAAGGGGTCTTCTCGTGTCCATAAAACTAGACACGAGGTGTCCTAACATGATTAAATACTGAAATCCCAAAACTGCACACAGGCAGCCTCGTGCGGCCAGTTCATGAAGAAATGGACATGACACAATCCACAGGATGACACGTGGTCATGTCCACACTTAGATTAGGTCTAGGTGAACGTGTCTAGGTGTCTGTATCGCATCCAACGTGCGTCGGGTCGTATGTGTGTGCGTATCAGAGAGTGAAACCCAGACTGTGCGGTTCAGTACAAAATCCATGCACGAAAGAATTCGTGTCTGACACGACACGAGGTCGAGAGTGGCTTGGGGGTGACATGTCAGTCACTGCACCGACCCTCTGACCAAGTGGCAGGCCGCCACGTGGTGTGTCGTATCCTCTGGGACACTCGGGTAGCAGGAAAGCACAGTACCCCCCTGTGCCTTGTCCAGCGCACGTGTTCATGTCCATTTTGGATATGAAATGCTCACCATATATAGGGCTACATATGTAGAACCTAAAAATCAAGTTGCACCCACAAACAAATATACAAAAATCAAACTGTGCAGCATTTGGATTGCACACACATGGAATTCGCACACATGGATTACGCACACATGGACAGCGCCATCAGCCGACAGCACCCAAATCTGATATGGCATTGTCATGATTACCTGACAATAAATATCAAATCTCCTGACACCTGACAGCATGAAAGACGAGGAATCCGTTTGTATCCCGTGCAGCACGGTGCTCGAGAATAGCTGTACAGTTCAGCACAGTCTGCCAGATCCTCCTCAGCACAGTTTGACCAAGTCCAGTCTCCAGCGCAATGTGATGATAGTTTTTTCTTGGCGCGATCCATCGATTGTTTTGAAGATAACTAACATTTGTTACGTGGTACACATGCCATCAATTGCTCGACACGTGGCAGCTGCTCTGTACACGACCAAGCGCATCTCAATCAAACGATGCCACATGTCTAAATACAGTTAGCCCACGATCGAATAACTGCACGAAGGCTGGTGCAACTTGTAGCCTGTGCAGTCCAATGCTGGCACAATCCAATGTACGCAGTCCAGAATAACTACAAAACAGTTATTTCCAGAACTTTATAAATAGAGTTTCACATCCTTCATCAAAAAGACACGAATCATAATCAAGAGATCAGGAGTTCTTGTCCAAGTGCTGCTGCATTCTTCAGAGGCTAAAGTCTTCAAAGTTCACATAGTCCAAGGGATAAAGCGATCGTCTTCTGATCGGATTCCTAAAGTTGTACTTTCCCAGAATTTATTGTACTCTTATACTATTCTTTAAAGTTTATGAAATAAAGAAATTTTATTTTTGCAAACAAAATGGCGACTCTGCTGGGGACGACTTTCTCCTCCGACGAGGAAGTGACAACTCAATGTGACATTGCGTCTATCGAAAAGATGCAGAAGACGCTGGTTGTGAAGGTCAACCAGACTGCCTACGAAGCGATGATCAACTCTGGTACTACTCGTCGTACTGTGACTTCTGCCAAGAGCAAGGTCCATTCAGTGTGGACCCCGAAGTCCTCTGCGCAGCCTGCTGTCTCTTCTGACAGGGGACCAATGGCTACTTCTGCCCTTGCGCCATCCACCACTCTCACTGCCAAAATGCAATCCAAAGCTCCTGTGGTCCAGGCGCAGTATGCTACTTCTCTTGCCACAGCACAATCTAGGACTTATGCTGCTATGGCAAAGTCCAGGACTCCTCTCCCTCTGGCGCAGTTGGCGGCTTCTTTCCCTCCTGCACAACCCACTACTTCTTCAACCAGAGTGCAACTTAGGCCCTCTATAGCCAAGGCTTTACTTGCTGCTTCTTCCAGAGCGCAGGTTGCACCCCCTGCTGGTTCTATGGCCAAAGAGCCATCTGCCATCTCTTCCAGAGGGCAAGTTGTTGCCTCTTCTGTTTCGGCGCAACCCAAAAGGGACAGTCCTTTGACTATTCTCCCCTCTTCTAATAACAAAGGAAAAGGCTTTGCCCCCCTCCCAAAGCCTCCTGTTGCACCGGCGTAACCCACAGGATGTAGTCTTTTGACTATTCCTCCTCCATCTCGGAACAAACGGAAAGACCCTTTGGTCTTTTCTCAATCTTCCGTAGTCTAAAACCTGGAAAACAACAGAGGAAAACGCTCTTTGGCCGACCCTTCTTCGCAAAATAAAGAAAAAGGCCCTTTGGTCTTTTCCCAGTCTTCTCCGGTTTTTACCTCGGAAGATCCATCTGAACGTGCCTCGGCACCAAATAGTACAAAAACTCTCTCAAACAAGAGTTCTTCTCTCCCTGCTAAAGGGAAGAATATTGATCAGAGAGGCATCTTGCCTACTCCAGTAGCACACTTCCAAGATCTCCCAACTCTTCGGATATCCCGATCAAAGCAGGGGAAATTGCTAGTGTCTCAAACGGAGGCCCCTGGGGGTGAAATTGCCGATTTACGAGCTTATCTCAATAGACCAGCTTCTGTAAAACGCAAGCAACCAATGCCGAAGGCGAACTTGCATCAGAAGCAAACTTCCAGGAGGAAAAATCCTAACACCTATTCCAACGAGTTGAATACTTTTCTGTATACTCATGGGATAAAGCATCTGAAGAATTGGAATCATATTCCGAATGTCGTCAAAGAATATATCCCTTTAACTTCTTCTCGTTCCGTCATTGTTTCTGATCTCCGAGAACACCTCAAGAAGAAGCGGGACAACACTTCAACACCTCCAATCCAACCACTAGAACGCCATTGTAATCACAAGGTGGTTATCAAGTGTTGTTGCTAGACGACAAAATGATCTGTCTTCGATCGTCTAACTTTTGAACCAATGTCAGAAGACGAAGACAAGATTCTCTATGCCTCTGTAAATATGGCTTCTCGAGACACTGGGGGTAAGAAGTGTTCAAAGCACGGCAAACCCCGTAAGTCCAGTCAACGATATCTAGATTTACTCCATGAATCTTCTGAAGGAGTATTCCGACACACCCGATCCCGAAGTCGATACACAGTCGGTCATAGGAATCTTCTTCAAGATCCCTCTGGTCATTTCTCCATTTCTCACTCAGGAGATGATTCTTTCTCTGATTACGATGCATATAGCGAAAGCTCTGAGCAGACAGTGTCTTCTACTGTCCCCAGAGAAGTGTCAGCCTATGTCGTTACTGAAGATCCAGACGCTTCTAGTTCGGCAAGTCAAGAGCAACGAATAGCCGCACTGGAAAACAAATTGAAGACCATGGCTGAAATAATCACAAATATGTATGCCGTTATTGTAGCTCAACATACAGTATCGCCGACTGCACCTGCTGTAAATCCCGAGATTATAGCATCATCGATGCCTGTCAATGCGGGTCTAGGGGTACCGTCTCCTCAAATAGCCTCAATACCTATTCAAGTTACACCCGGTCATTCAGGGGCTGGGGGTAGTGCATACCATGTTGTTCCTCCTCCTAACACGATAAGCCAGCCTATTACTTCTCCATCCTCAGGAGATGCCAATGAAGCTATAAAACTTCTGCATACTCAGTTCGAAGCCTTCAAAGAGAAAGATGGTCTACAGAGGCTTGGGATCAAACAACCTTACCCGGTTGAATGAAAGGAAGTCTCATTCCCTCCAAAGTATAAGATTCCCACGATCACGCTGTTTGACGACAGCACTTCTCCGAGTCAGTTCATTAACCATTTTGAGGTAATGACTGTCCAGCTCCAGCCAAGCGATGCTTTTCTTACTATAGTCTTCGTCAGCTACTTAGCTGGTACAGCATATGATTGGTACCGCAGCCTGTCTGACGGCTCTATCACGTCATTTGCCGGGCTCAAGCAGATGTTCCCAGAATGATTCTACGAGGGTATCAATGATATGACTATATCTGCCCTCAACAAGATCAAGCAAAGACATAATGAAACTACTGAGAGATTCATTAAACGATTCCGCCGAGAAGCACTCAAAATGCCTCCCGTAACCCCATCTGTTGTAACGATAGACACTTGTAAATCAAACTTGTTGTCTATCATCAGTATGTGGACGGGGTCAGCACAGTTCCAGGATTGGCCGTCATTTATCGTCAATGCTAAAGCAGCTGAAGTTAGCGCCGAAAAGTTCAAACAGTTGGGGGTACATATGTCTAACCCTGATCGAGATGAGCCTTTTACATCCGGTAGCGGTAATCGCCAGAATAACCGCAAGGACAAAGAAACCTTGAACATCAACCTCAAGAGCAAAGAATCTTTGGCCGTTAATGTAGCTCAACCCACGTCTACCCATGTTCCTTCTGCACCTCCACCAAAGGAACCTCGCCCAAAAGTAGAGTATTCCTTTGATGAAAATGATATAGCGAGCATCTTCGACTGTTTGCTTAAAAGCAATAAATTATAACTCCCTGACCCGAAGAAGCCTGACGAAGTCGGTAAAACTGACCACCCTAAGTATTGTGTTTATCACAGGTTCATAGGGCATCCTACTCGGGTATGCTACGTGCTCAAGGGCAAGATTCAAGAGTTGGTCAACGTCGGTGTTGTCATTCTTTAGCAGGATGAAAAGATCGTTATGGCCAATATGATTTCTGTACAGTTCGGTGATTTCCTGCCACAAGTGGTACAGAGTGGCATCATCCCCATTCCCAGGGCCACTCTTGAGATTGAGAATCTTCCTCCTCCACGAAGTGAAGGTCTTGTCCCCTTATTCCTTGATAATGGCGAGATTATATGGATCCATCCTGATCTTGTTTCAGATTTTAAAGTTCCTTCTTCCTCCAAGCAAAAAGAACGCTCTAAGGGCATGACAAAGAGCTGCAATATGGTGTCTTTTGACCCCATAGTTGAAGAAAAGATCCTATTGGGCACTAGGTCAGGGAAAACCTATCTACGGGAGCATCCCGAAACTCAGGAGAATCCTGCTTCATCTTCTGAGGCTGTTCTAGTACAGCCTGTCTCTACGGAGGACATTCCTTCTATATCATTACCGGTTGTGGAACCAACTCCTCCTAAATCGACAGCAGCCGACAAAGGCAAACAACAAGTCTGCTTCGACAAAGTTTTGAAGAAGTCTTCCCCCTCTGGACTTGAAAAGCCGTATAACTTTGACATATTGGCTCAATTGGCCAACACACCGGCCAGGCTATCTATCTTCGAGCTCTTACGTCTCTCTAAAGAGACTCGAGAAACACTGAGTGAGGCTTTGATGCAGGCAGAAACTTGCCTAACTCTTCTCAAGAAACCTGAATCAGAACCTGTCTCTTGTCTCCACTGTCACATTATGCTAGAATTAATTCCAAACATTACCTTCACACAAGATGACATGCTGATGGAAGATAATCGACATGACCGTCCTCTGTACTTTACAGGATATGTCGATACCATGAAGGTCGATCGTATTCTGATAGATCCAGGGTCAGCACTCAGCATCATGCCGAAGACGATGTTGGATGCTCTAAAGATTCCAGTGCATAGCCTCTCTGGCAATATCACTACCATCCTGGGATTCAACCAGGGAAGGAGTGAACCTTTAGGCAAGATACGCCTAAAACTCCAAATTGGCAATCTTCGCACGAAGGTGACCTTCTACATTATAGACAACCATGGTTGCTCTTACAATGCTCTTCTGGGAGACCATTTCTTCATGAACACAACATTGTTCCTTCTACTCTCCATCAATGCTTTAAGTACGTTGATGACAAAGGAGAGGTCCAAAAAGAAGTTGTGGATCTCTACCCTTTTAAAGGTGTTGAAGCATATTGCAACGACGCTCGCATGTACAAAGAAGAGTTTATGAAGGTAGTACTGGCCATGGATGTTGACGAGGAACAAGAAGCAGTGCCCAATGAAACTCTCATCATACCTGTCAAAGGGCGTGTCTCTCATCCTCAATCCTCCAAACCACTGGCTATTTACCTACCATCCCGGAAGCAATCAGCTGGTGGTAATCAAGATCAAAAGGAGCTCACCTCCTTTGAGCCACTTGTTATCGACCTCTGTCGTAACAAGGATAAAAGGGAGCTCACCTCTTCTGAGCCACTTGTCATCGACCTCCGTCGTAACAAAGATAAAAGGGAGCTCACCTCTTTTGAGCCGCTTGTTATCGACCTTCGTCGTGACAAGTCTAAACCTCCTTGCTCTTTTTTTCCTCCCCTTATAATCGATCTGACCAAGCCTGCTAAGGCTAAAGGTCCTGTTATAAATACAGATGTACAAATCAATGAAAAAGCATCTACTTTCCAGTATACTGATGTCATTTATCATACTAAATGCTATTTGGATATGCTAGACAGCTTTCAGCCATTTACAATAGGGGTCATACAATCCCTTCAGACAGAGGTCTTATTTGAACATCCAGATGACTCATATTTTATTGTCCCTTCTCGAAAGAGAGACGAGAGTCCAATACTTTTTAGTAAAGGGCCAGAACAAAAATTCAGCTATACGAATAATAGCAAAAGTAAAGATACAGGAAGTCTCCAACTTCGTCGTTATAGTCAACGATCAAAAGACATCATCCGAAAGATGGGTTATGACTTCAAGAATAGCCTCAATTATGGTAAGGGTAGACGAACTCCTATCCGTACAGTTGTTCCGAAAGGAAAATCAAAAATGTACTACAGCAGGATGAAAAGAGATCTCGGATATACTTTACCTCCAGTTTTATCCCCAGAAGTCTCTGAATCTGATAATGAGGAGCGCTCTAACTCTTCTGATTCCAGATCATGGGATTCTGATACCAGCATTGGTCAAGTTCATTGATTGATCGTATCTTCTAATATGGTCTCCGCTGAACTCCCAGAAGGCTATGACGGGGATATCGAAGAAAATCCTGAAACAGATCATTGGGTTCAACGAATGGATACCCAATGGGAACTTCGATTTGAACAACGGGAACATCCTACCGAGGATCAATTGGTTCAAATTAATGTAGGAGAAAATAGGTCACCTCGTCCAATATTCATCAGCAAGAACCTCCCAGAGGCGGATAGGCAAGAATTAATTCTTCTTATTCGAGAATACATTGATATCTTTGTTTTGAGTTATAAAGACATGCCAGGTTTAGATCCCAAAGTTGCTACTCATAAACTGAATATTTTGCCTAATGCAAAGCCAGTCAAATAGCAGCAAAGGCGATTCAAGCTAGAAATAATGAATGTAGTTGATGATGAAGTCAAAAAGCTCATAGATTGTGGCTTTATTCGAGAAGAACAACATCCTGATTGGGTAGCCAACGTTGTTCCAGTCTTGAAGAAGACTGGCAAAATTCGAGTTTGCATCGACTTTTGGGATCTTAATGAAGCTTGTCCAAAGGACAAGTTTCCTCTCCCTATTACAGACGTCATGATCGATAACACTTGTGGGTTCAAAAAGATATCCTTCATTGATGGATTCTCTGGATATAATCAGATTCGGATGAACCCTGAAGATGAAAAACATACCTCTTTTCGCACTCCTTGCGGTGTCTACTGCTACACTGTGATACCATTTGGTCTCAAGAACACTGGTGTAACTTATCAACGAGCTATGAGTACCATCTTTCGAGATCATTTGCGCAAGACTGTCGAATGCTATGTTGACGATATTGCTGTCAAGAGTTGTCTAAAGGAAGATCACATCCAAGATTTAAGAACTATCTTTAATCTAATACGCCAACATCAATTAAAAATGAATCCCACCAAGTCATTCTTGGGTGTCTCTAGTGGTAAATTTCTCGGCTTCGTCATTACCTCTAAAGGTACACACGTGGATCCCGAGAAGATCAAAGTCATTCAAGAGATGCATCATCCACGCAACTTAAAAGAACTAC
This sequence comes from Iris pallida, assembly GCA_029216955.1. Taxonomy (NCBI): domain Eukaryota; kingdom Viridiplantae; phylum Streptophyta; class Magnoliopsida; order Asparagales; family Iridaceae; genus Iris; species Iris pallida. The sequence goes on from JANAVB010030220.1 coordinate 29,658,040, forward strand.
GAGGATTTCAAGGTCGACTTGCGTACATCAGGAGGTTCATTTGAAATCTGTCTGGACGCTGCAGACCATTTACTCAGTTAATGAAGAAGGGTATATCTTTCGTTTGGACCGAAGAATGTCAACGAGCATTTGATGATATAAAGCGGTATCTGATGAACCCACCAGTCTTGGTGCCACCAATCTCAGGCATACCATTCTTAATATATCTTCGTGCTATGGATCATTCGTTGGGTGCTTTACTTGCCCAGAAGAACAAAGAAGGCCATGAACAAGCCATCTACTATCTTAGTCGTAGTATGATTGGTGCTGAACACCGTTACAGCCCGGTTGAGAAAAAATGTCTAGCCCTTATGTTCGCTGTTCAAAAGACTCGGCATTATATCATTGGCCAAACCATTCACGTTATTTCTCGAGTTAATCCTCTTCGGGTACTGATGAAGAAGCCCAGCACACTCAATTCTTGATTGGCTACATGGACCATTCTGCTAGCCCAATACGACATGATTTATGTTCCACAAAAGTCTGTTAAGGGTTAAGTACTGGCTGACTTTTTGGCAGCTCATCCTGTTCCAGAGACATCTAAGCTTTATGACGAAATTCCAGATAAAATATTAGAATCAAACATTATCTCTGAAGAATTTCCTACCTGGTATCTGTTCTTCGACAGAGCATCCCGGATCGGACCAAATGGGACCATTGTCGCAGGAGTTGGAATTGTTCTAGTCTCTCCAGAAGGATTAGCTATCCAAAGAGCTTATTCCTTAGACCAGCCATGCTCTAACAATGTGGCTGAATACAATGCCTTGCTTATTGGACTCCAGTTAGCTAAACAGTTGAAAGTCGAATATCTTGAAGTCTATGGTGATTCTAAACTGGTTGTCAATCAGGTTAGAGGAACATACGAAGTTCGCCATCAAGATCTAGTGCCCTATCATGAAGCAGCGATTTACATGGCTACATCATTCAAGGCTTTCTTTATTGAATATGTCCGACGAGCTTGCAATAATGAGACAGATGCTTTAGCTAATCTCGCGACAGTCTTAGCAATTCCCGTCAAAAGACAACAAGTGGTTGTTGTTTCCAACAGAGAGTTATTCTACATTGAAAACAATCGCAATATTGAGTTCAGTAATTTCACCGAAGTCAATGTTATCAATGAAGATTAGAGAGCTCCTTTCATTGACTTCGTAGTTCATGACATACATCCTGAAGATCCTAAGGAGGCTACGAGTATTCGTCGATGATCGCTTCGATTCTACTATAATTAGACTACCAAGACTCTCTATCGACGAACTTATGACGGCCTACTCTTGCGTTGTCTTTCTGGTGATGAAGCAAAGCAGGTATTACGTGAAGCTCATGACGGTGTCTGCGGAGCACATCAACCCGGCCCTAAGTTACAGGATCGTATTCGACGAATGGGTTACTACAGGCCCTCTATGGTATCTGATGCCATCGAATATGCAAGGAAATGTCAAACCTGTCAAATCCATGCAGATTTCAACCATCAACCGTCAGAATTCCTTCATCCGACTGTTGCTTTCTGGCCTTTTAAAGCTTGGGGCATGGATATTATAGGTCCCATCAATCCTCCTTCTTCTAAGGGACATCGACTTATTCTAGCAATAACGGATTATTTCTCCAAGTGGGCGGAAGCTATACCTATGGATAAAGTCAAAACCAGCAGCGTCATCAACTTTGTCAAACACCATGTTATTTATAGATTTGGTGTACCTCGACGAATCATTCACGACAATGGACCTCAGTTCATCAGTCAAAAGTTTATCAGGTTCTGTGACGATCATAGGATTGATAATGTCGCTTCTACAGCTTACAACCCTGCTGCTAATGGCTTGGCTGAAGCCTTTAACAAGACTATCATCAAACTCCATAAGAAGTTTGTGTCTACTAACAAACGGAATTGGAGTGAAAAGCTCGGAGAATGTCTATGGGCCTACCGTACTACGGTCCGCAACCCCACAGGCTGTACACCCTTTTTTCTGGTGTACGGTTGTGAAGCAGTTCTACCCCTGGAACTTCAAATTCCATCTTTGAGAATTGCCATCGCTAATGAACTTACTACAGAGAATAATGATCTTCTTCGACTTCAAAAATTGGAGGCGCTCGACGAGAAGCGGCTATTGGCTCAACAACATGTTGAATTGTATCAAGCCCGCATCTCGAAGGCTTTTAACCGCAAAGTTAAAGTCAGAGCCTTTCAGAAAGGAGAACTTGTTCTAACAGTCAGACGTCCTACGACTATGACTCACATGAGCAAAGGCAAGTTTGACGCGAAATAGGAAGGGCCTTCTATCGTGAGCAAAGTTTTCTCTAATGGAGCCTATCAACTCACAGAGTTGGACGGTCGAGTTGCGATGATGCCTATCAATGGCAAATTTCTTAAAAAGTACTATGTATAAATGTAAAAAAGATTTCTTATAAATGTGACAAGACAATTCATAAATTTTATTTTATTTCATCATAAAAGATATTACATGATATCAAGGACGAGGATCACTATCGTCATTTTTAAAGACAGGATGATGACTACTGCCGTCCTTTTCAAAAAAATAGTCAGCAAAGGAGCTGAGGACATCCTCGCTCGATTTTACTAGAAACGCGCAAGCGGCCATCCTCATAGCCTCCTCTTCTTCAGTCTTCCCTGGCTCAACTACGAAGGCCAAGATATCATGTGGCGGCTTGGGTGCAGACGAACCTTCGCCCTCATCCGTCTGCTTTGGCTGGGTTGGCTCGGCTAAACATTCCTCAGCGGCTTCTTCGACCTTTGGGACGATCTCAGCCTTCTTGGATGCATCTTCAGATGACATTTTGTGTTAAAAAATTGAAACTGATCATTCCATCTGAATTTCTATTCTATTTATAGACAGAGATTCTTGAGATAGCCTATTACGAGAACCGAAGCGACGTGTTCTTCACAACATTCACTTATTTATTACGACGGTTCATCCGTTCATTCCATTCATCTGACGGTTCACCCGTTCATTCTATTTTGGTTCACCCGTTTACTCCATCCAATTGACGGTTCATATGTTCATCCCGATGATTCATTTCATTCATTCTGACGACTCATCCGTTCATCCATATCAGCAAATTGTTACGTATTAATTACCTCTGATTAAGTTGTCTATCGAAATAATAATATTCAAAAAATTATATTCTGCCATGTCCACATTACCTCTGAGCAGATATAAGGAATATAATTATTTTCTAAATCAAAAAATATATCACGTCCTGAACCTCTGAATATATTTTCTATCGCTCTTATTTATATCCGTAACAGGATATGCAACAAATAATAGAGCCACAAAATAATGTCTTTTCATTGATTCATTGATTCATTGATAAAGGTGAAAGATATTACAAAAAGACATACTACAAAAAAAAATACAGAAAGTTTTCTTTTATCAACCGGAGGGATCATAAGATCAGCAATCTGTTGCTTTAAAGTTTGGAGCCGTTCATCACGAGAATCCAGCACTCGTTTCCTAGCCTCTGCCAATCCAGATTCAACATCGGATATTGGCAAGGTAACTAATCGACGAGCAATTTTATCCTGATAAAATTTGATGAATTCATTTTTCTTATGGGTCAAAACATCCAGTTGTTGAACTACGGCCTGGTGCTGTGTGGTCTCTTCATCAATAGCAAGTTGAATACTCTCAACTCCTCTTGAAACCGAGCGAACTCTGTCTTCAAATCAGCAACCTTCTTTTCCTTTCCCTAGCAGTAGATGCTACTATATTGAGCTGAGAATCAAACTCTGAGGATTTCGTGGCAAAAGTGTCCAAGAAATTCTTAAAATCAGCCTTCGAAACCTCAGCTTCTTGAGCCATTCTCTTGAATTTGGCAGTCACGAGCGGCTCTACTTCCCCTTGATTGAGATCTTTATAAACCTTGATCGATTCTTCCAACTCATCCAACACATGTTCAAAATAAGTGACCTGAGCCTCATCACCCTGATCTCGGATGCCTCCGATCAGGTAGGAAGTTGGACCTCTGACAGTATTGAAACCAACATTTTCTTTGTCCATTATCCTTTTTACTAAAGGTCCTAATGAAGTGAAGAAGAAAGTGGTGAAAGAACCAACTATAAATTTGTTGGTATCCACTGTACTAGGTGTGGCAACTACTCATATAGAAGCTTCAGCAGCGGATGCCTGCGAAGGTGGAAGTTCAGCATTTTGAACATTGGCCGTAGCCTCTTTTGAAATAGGAACCATGGTGGAGCTGGTCGCCCCTCCCGGATGTTCTTCTGCAAAATTAAATGAACATCATCAGTTTGCCGTCACTAAGGACTATCAAAAGATCAAAACGAAGGCAACTTACCAACGCTTGGAACAGGTTGAAGCCGCGCGGAAGTAGTTTCAGACATCACTGCCTGACTACTCCCCGCTTCGGAGCCACCTGATAGATGACGGCTGCTAATGGCTATCGCCTCTGTCTGAACCATGTTAGTACCTGCCGGAAGAACTGCAGGAATTTGGATTTCTGTATGGATGAAGGTTAAAACATCAGTCATTTAATCTATAAATAAAGATTATCAAAATCAGTCAATACCTCTTTGATCTTTTGGGTCAGTGGCAGTAACCTCTCCCGGTGCTACTTCATTAATAGCATTCTTCTCCTGTGATGCTTGGTCAGCAGCATCCTTTTCTGAAACTATATTGTCGTTAACATCCTCTGCCGGTGTTTCCTCATCATCTGTTGTCTCTTCTGGCGCTTCTTCATCATCAGTTGCATCGATCGGATCTGCTTCATGGAAGTCAAAGTCACATCCATCCAGAGCTTCTATCATTAGTCGATCTTCCTCAGCACGATGCAAACTCGGTGTAACCAGATCAGCTGCTCCTATTGCAAGTATAGGAGGCGACACTACTTCAAGAGACGATTCTGACTCATTGATCATAATCAGAGTTACAGTCCCTTCTCTTGCTTTCGTAACATCATCTCTTGTCTTCGAAGTCTCTCCTCTTGTTTCTGTGGCCTTATCCCTTATTTCTGCGCTTGCAGTTCCTTCTTATATATCTATCACCTGCCCAGGCTCAGGAGGAGGTATAGGAGAAGACATTGTAACCCCAGCGGCAGCATTAACCAGGGCCGATGTATGGATGGGTCTTGAGGGAGTGTTTGCTTTCTTTCTGAAGGCTATTTTCTTCCTACGTAGAGGTTCTTCAGGTCTCTCTACGTCTGCAGCTTGTGTCTGTCTTTGGATTGAGGTAGGGGGTCGTCGCTTTCTCTCTATGAGCCGACTCAGCCTGTTGTCGAGACTGTGATCGGGTAGTGACCCTTTCTGAAGAATCTAGGACGGTTTTCTTCTTAGAGACAGGAGAAGATGGTTCTCCTGCCTTTCTTTTCTTCTCCTTGATCGGAGATTTTGCAATCTTTAAAGAAACCCGTAGCGGTTCATAGACTTCTTCAGGGAAATTGGCCTCCCTCGAAGCTTCCAAAGGCACATCAGCAGGTTCGTGTTCTTCATCATTTTCGGGAGGTAGCAGAACGGGTGCCTTTTTCCTAAAATGTGTCACTGTCGCAAAGCTGTCCATCAAATTGAAATTCTCAGCAAAAGTATTTGCTGATGTATAGAAGATTGAGTAAGTGTATAGCATGCGCGGGCCTCGGTCGTTCTTTGAGGGCATAGAGAATGTTGTCTTGGTATCCCGGGCGTTGTAATAGGCCCAAGCCCGGGCTCCATCAATCAGATAACCTTTTCCCTGTAAGCATGCCATGGCATTTTCCACATGGAATTGGTCGTAGCCGAATTGACGTGCAAAATGACTTGGAAGATAGGGTTCAAGATAACACTCGTCTTCGAACCGATACACCAGATGCGATGGCCGAATCATTCTCAGCCAGTCAAAGGTTGTATGGCCCAAAGGCGGCACTCTTACCGAGTCGATGAGGTTCGTCGGTATATATTCATAACCAGCTGGAGGGGGAACACAGTAAAAGTTCCATCCTTTGCCAAGATTCAAAACTCACCGGCAGTCTTTCAAAGTGGTATAAACCCACTTGCATGCGGAATATCTTCTTAAAAAACTGCCGCTTACCGCCCCTATGGCAGGGTTCATTAGAGAATGATGGTGTAGAAGGAGCCATCTAAATAAATATGTGTACGACAGTTTCAGTCGGAGGAAATGTTCCTTCTCGTCTTTTCCTCGGATCATTGAGCCAACAAAGAGATGGAGTCCGGCGTTCATCCTGCACGTCATTGCTGATAACAAATCCATCCGATAGCCAAAAAATAGACGCACGGCAGCAAACAATACACCGCGATAGAAGCGGTCAACTGCACTGGTCCCGGGAACAACATATTGTCGAAGCCAGAAAGTAAGAAAACCTGCCAGTTGGGCTTCTTTCGACATGGGCCTGTAACCCATCCTCATATAGCTCTCGATGATGTCTCCTTGCTTGAAAGGAGGGTACTGAAGATCATCTTCGATCTTAATGTCCATCGCATCGTGCATCTCTATCAACTCTATCACCTCGCTATTGCTGAGCGGTTTGAAGAAGTTGGGGTTGCAGTTCTCGTGTTCCTTAGCTTTCTTCTCAATAATATGGTTAAGAAAAAGATACGACAACCACTTGGATGAATAGCAAGTGTCGGACATGCCACTCTCGTAATACAGAGAATAAATCTTATAATGGCATAGTAGCTCTTCGAAGACATCTACCATATCGGCATTTTCCTTGTGTAAATTGTCCAATTCATCATTTGTCGGGACGAACTTTTCGTATGGGATATTCTCCATCGGCAAATTAGAGATGTGTTTCATCTCATGCAAAGCTAAACCGATTTCCCCGCACGGCATCATGAAGGTCCCGGTTCTGTAATTATATCTTTCCGCCAACGTAAGGAATAAATGTGGATTAGGGGGAAACCCATAGACAGTGGCGTACAATGCATGATACAGATCAATGTCTCTGAGCTGACTCTCAAACTGGACCAATATCCAATTGGCCACGCAACTCCATCTTTTATTCTCTGGGTTAACAAGACCTGTCAACCGCAGGTCATGGTCTGGATATCTCCCTTCCACCTTTGCAAACTCATTTGCAAATATTGGGGTCCTCACTGGTAACAACGGAAAAGAATCCTCCGGCGGGATGCAACCGGGTTTTAGTCCTCGGAGCAAAGAACTATGTCGTTCAGAAGAGCTGTAGAATATATCTTTATTGTCTGGCCCTTTCTTGACATAAATGTTGCCCACTCGGGCCTGTTGCAGTGGAGTTATGTCCCACTCCATCTTTCTGGGATAGCTCGCAAAAGCGTATCTGGACAGAGGAAGACATCTTGAGATCTCTGTCAGATATATTATTTTCTCGCCCCTTCGGAAGATTCTCTCCTCCATACGAGGCCTCGGCTGTGAGTTCTTATCAAAAGCTTCACCAAACAAAAACAGCGGTTTCTTGTGTGTGACAGTATCAGCAGTCTGTAGAGGTTGCCCGTTCATCAGACATAATAGAGTCTCATTATCTTGTGCAATCAAGACAGCCTGTCGAGATGATGGCAAAGCGTACTGAGGAAAGGAGACGTGAGAAAGATCCTCTTTGAACTCTGACTCGGATAGAGTTCCAGAAAGAATCTCAGAGTTGGGATCTTCTCTGATGTCAACTACATCAATAGAGGACAAAAAAAATCAGTATGCTTGGAAAAAATTAGGCAAGAGAATCAGTTCTTATACTAAGTTTTACAAAGATCAAATGAATTGCACTCCATATCTGCACAAGTCATCTGATTGCGCCAACGACGGCTTGGATACACAAAACAGCAGACTGCACTAACATTGCTGTCAGTGCGCTCTGTCCGATTGTGCAGCAAGAGTCGAGACACAATCTTCATAAAAATGAAAATTTTGTACAAGTATACTGCCAAAACCCTAAAGAGGGTAGCGCAACAGGGCTTGAATGCTATCAACTCTAAAAAGAGAGATGCACAGTAATTTAAAATCATCAAAAACCCTAAAAAGGGGTTTTGATTGCTGTTCATTCTCACCATGAAGAGCGGGATGACCGCTTTCATGTCGAGACACTCGGGGTGCTGTGCGAGTCGAGGAGTCGGCAATAGCCTTTCCTTTCTCTGCCGCAAATCTCTTAGGGGCCATGTCGACGACGATGATGAACGAAAAAGGAAGTCAGAGAAGAAGAGTTGAAGATGCTCGAAAGAAAATTTCTTTTAGAAAATTAAAACAAGTAAAGGTTCACAGACTGAAAGAAGAAGGCTATTTATAGCTTTCCAAAGAAGTCTAACGGACATCACTGATTGTGCCTGAATGATCGAAACAGATTCCTTGGATTGCGCAAACTTAGGCAACTTGATTTAAAATTTTGAAAATTCAAAGTATTTCAAAATTTTGAACATTTCAAAATTTGAAAACTTTGAAGGGGGTCTTATAGAACCTAAAAATCAAGTTGCACCCATAAACAAATATACAGAAATCAAACTGTGCAGCATTTGGATTGCGCACACATGGATTGCGCACACATGGATTGCGTATACATGGACAGCGCCATCAGCAGACAGCGCCTAAATCTGATGTGGCATTGTCATGATTACCTGACAATAAATATCAAATCTCCTGACAACTAACAGCACGAAAGATGAGGAATCCGTTTGTATCCCGTGCAGCACGGCGCTCAAGAACAGCTGTACAGTTCAGCATAGTCTGCCAGATCCTCCTCAGCGCAGTTTGACCAAGTCCAGTCTCCAGCGCAATATGATGACAGTTTTTCCTTGGCGCGATCCATCAATTTTTTGAAGATAACTAACATTTGTTACGTGGTGCACATGCCATCAATTGCTCGACACGTGGCAGCTGCTCTGTACACGACCAAGCGCATCTCAATCAAACGATGCCACATGTCTGAATACAGTTAGCCTACGATCGAATAATTGTACGAAGGCCGGCGCAACTTGTAGCCTGCGCAGTCCAATGCTGGCGCAATCCAACGTGCACAGTCCAGAATAACTACAAAACAGTTATTTCCAGAACTCTATAAATAGAGTTTCACATCCTTCATCAAAAAGACACGAATCATAATCAAGAGATCAGGAGTTCTTGTCCAAGTGTTGTTGCATTCTTCAGAGGCTAAAGTCTTCAAAGTTTACATAGTCCAAGGGATAAAACGATCGTCTTCTGATCGGATTTCTAAAGTTGTACTTTTCCAGAATTCATTGTACTATTGTACTATTCTTTAAAGTTTGTGACATAAAGAAATTTTGTTTTTGCAAACAACATATTCATGAAAATAGTTTCAAAAATGGTGAACAAATGATTGGTTTAGGCATTTCATCAAACACCTATTTAAAAACATCGATACGTGTCCGATACGCATACTTAATGGACACGAGATCCTACCAAACTTACTCTACAGCTAGGGGACACCTAGATGGATGCAACTATGAAAAAAATCAGAAATTTATTAGGGTTTGCAATGTTTTACCAATTGAGAGTTCAAAATCAATGAAAAGGCTCCTAAGTGAGTTGTTTTCTCCACAAGCTATGGCCAAATGCTCTTCAAATCCTTGCTAGCAAGCCTCCACTAGCCCCCACTTCTGAAATGAATTTCAATGCAAGAGAGTAGCCTCAATTTGGGATCAATTTAGATAAATGGAAAGAAATTTAGGGAAGAACAAATTAGGATTCTTTGTAGGTGTTAAAAAGAGACAAGGCAAACATATGAGGAGACTTATAGGGGGTTACTATGTTGTGGCCGGCCATAATAGGAATTAGGGTTAAGTTTAGATGTAAATGGGTGGCTAAGGCTTTTCCACATAAATTCAAGTCCACTCATTGGTCCATTTAATCCTAAGGCTTTCTTTCTACAAATATCTTAAGAAAAATATCCTACGACAATAATATCTAGATATTGTTAATCTTGTCACTTAATAGGATATCTTAATCAAGATTCTAAACTCAAGGCTAATCTAGATTAGGCTAAGATTTTAGGTCAAGTCTCAACTAAATAAATAGTACATATTTATATAATAAAATTTTAAAATCAGGAAAAAGTCAAAATGACTAAAATACCCTCAAGCCAAAAAGGTGGTTGTAAGCCCCTAGATTTCAAAATAGTATTTTTAATCTTAAATAGCATTTATATATTTAAAATGAATTAATATAATTATTAGAAATTTTTCAAGAATTTTTAAATGATTTTTAATTAATTTTTAAGGCAAAATATTTCATTTTGTAAATATTTGAATTGTTTTAATATCGAATTGCAATTTGTTGATTTGTTTTAATATTGATTTGCAAATATATAATTTATTTTAATTGCGGTTTGCAAATTGTATTTGCAAACCGATAGGAGTAGGGTTATTTTGCAAATCCCCAAACTTTGGGGGCCTTGCTGCAAACCTACCATCACCCCCCCCCCCCCCCCCCCCCCCCCCCCCCCACATTCTCTCTCTCCTCCACGACCGACCGACGACCGGGCTGACCACCGCCCCGACAACCCGACCGACCTAACCCCCTTTTCGACCGCCCTACCCTCCCTATAAATACCCTTCGACCCAAAACCCTAACCCTAATCTATTTTTCGATCACCCCAGCCTAGCCTAACCGCCGCCCCCACATCTCCTACTCCGGCCACTCGTCGAAACCCTAGATTTAGTATAGCCACCACCACCGTCCACTTCCCGACGAGTGACCACCCCCATCCAGTTCGCCTCAACCAGACAACCCCCCTCCATTTTCTCCGACCGCCCCGACGACTCCTCCGCCCTACAGCAGCCCGTTCTTCGACCCGAAGTCGGACACGTACATTTCACCCCCTTCTCCTTCTCCTTTTCATCTCGTCTTCACTTATGTGACTCGCCGAGTCTCGTGGTAAGGTTGGACACGGCTAGTTCGAATCGTGCGTGTCGTACACGACCCGGACACAGGATTCGACCGTTCTTCGTATCCTTAACTGTCAGGATACGAAGAATAGGTTATTGGGTTATTGGGTTTAGTTTTGGGCTATCGGGTTAAAACTCATTAACCTAAAACCTATAATAAAACTAACCCTAACCCTATCCCTAACAACTGACTCGAGCTGACCCCCTGGCCAGCCCGAGCGCGTTAAACCCCCTTTCCCCCTGGCCGAGTTCGAGCCCCCCCCTTTCCTTTCTTTTTGGTTTTGTTTTGTTTTAGTTTATTTTATTATATATATGTATATATGTATATATGTATATATGTATTTATATGTATATGTATATATGTATATGTATTTATATAAATATATATATATATATATATATATATATATATATATATATATATATATATATATATATATATATATATATATATTATATATATACAGTTATATATATGTATACTGTATATTTTTTTTTTATATACTTAGTATTTTTTATATATACATATATGTATATTTATTATTATTATTATTATTATTATTATTATTATTATTATTATTATTATTATTATTATTATTATATATATATATATATATATATATATATATATATATATATATATATATATATATATATATTCATTATATATGTATACATAAATAACTATGTATTTATGTATATATATAAATATAATTGTTGTATATATATATATATATATATATATATATATATATATATATATATATATATATATATATATATATATATATATATATATATATACATATATATATATATATATATATTTCAAATTCAACTTTGTATAAAATATTGTTATGTATAAATTCACCAGTTATTTTATTATATAATTTTATAACTTGTATATTTTACCACTTTAAAATATATTTATATATATTTAAATTCCTGTATTTTATAAATTATGGCCAATTGATGTCCAAACCTAGCATTGATTTTTGGGCCCAATTGTGTCTAATACATTCAGAGTCTGTACAAGTTATATTGGACTTGATTCATGGCTTTGGGTCCCGTATCTGGACTTCGGTTCAATTTTGAATACGTGGACAAAATAGTAAATAATTGATTAATTATTTTCCAGAAATTGTTACTTGTTGTTTTTGAATTTTTATATATATTTTAATTACTGTAAAAATCTAGAAAAAAAATTTATTTAAATACTATGTTAATTTAGCTAATTTATTATAATTTTTCTAGCATTTATTAAGTACTTTTGGTATTTTATAAAAATAGGAAAACATAACTCATTTTCAGGATACATATGTTTGCTGATTTTTAATAAATATCTATGAAGGTTTATAAATTCTAAAAAAATTAGTATAAATTTCTATAATTAACAAGGATCATTTTGGTACTTTATTTTATGAAAAATTGAGCTTTTTGTCTATCTCAAAAATTGTTGGAACACAGAGTACAGTTTGATTTATTTATTGAATAGTTACGACTTGCAATATTTTGTGTTGTTTTGAGTTATTGTAGTATTGGACCACCCCCTACACTAGTATAAAGACCCTAGAAAGTTAGTTTGGGTATTGTGTCACCCCACATTGGTCTCCTATGCTAAAGTAATCATTTGGCTAGGTGTCCAGTCAGAAAGTCGTGTTGCACCACAAGTGTCTTAGTGTTTAACTTAGTATAAAAACTAAGTTCATGTATTATTTTACAGTGACGAGTCACCAGGCATCTATAGCATTTTTGTCGCTACCTTGCTTTGCTAAAGGCAAGTACCTCTACAAACTTTACATACTGTTATAACAATAAACTGTGATTTTCCAACCATGTTAAATACTGATCCTTGGGCTAGCAAGTTAAATCTTCACATGTTGTATTACTTTTAGTCTCTACCATACTTAGGACAGTTTTTATATCTCTCACATGTTTAAACAACGAGTTAAAGGGAAACTGTTAGTAGTGTACGTGATCATGACCCCCTTCTCCGTATGTATTTATCGAGCACTGTAACATTCTATATGTAATTTTGTCGTATGTCTGATCCCGCGTTTGTGTATGGACATACACCGATGCCGTTAAGGGTACGTATGTACACTTCAAAAAATTGATATATACCACTATACATCCTGATTATCTATTGTCTGATCACTCACCTACTACAGTTTTAAACTTTAAAACAAATAATTATTGCCATGATGAAATGTATCTAAAACTGGATAAAACAATATTTGTCATTTTATCTCTTTCCATCACATGATCAGTATTATATGTTTGTTAGATTCAGTACTTGCTCCCATCCTGACAGGATATACGTTGTAGGTATACTTACTGAGGAGGAGTTGCTTTGTGATTCCTATTATGGAGTTGCTGACGAGGACCAGACTTTATCTTACGAGGATGTACCTGCGGGGAAACTCGTCTAGTTTGCGTAGTTGCTCGGGGTTCTGAGAGTAATCATATTGTTAGACTATGTATTTTATGTCTAGACCTGTATCCAGCTTTATATTTTGGACTTGTACTTGGAACTTACTTATATACGAGATGACTTTTGTGTTTGGAATATTTCTGTCTTATTATTACATATAGAACTGTTAGCACACTTTGGTCTTATCTTATTATTTTTTAGAACATCTTACTACGCTTTATCTCAAGCGTAGGCTGGACATGACTCGGCCCGGCCCAACAATTTGGGTACCGGATCGTGACATATTTTTAGTGGTGGCCCATGCAGGTCCTGACTAAATTGTTTGGTTACGTCATTGTTGTAGTGCCCCGTCCCTACATCGTGCCTCGTACTTGTCCACGGGATGCGCGAGAAAGGAACACTGTCACTATCGATTCGGTCGGGACTGTAATCTTCCTATTTTAAAATACGTATATGACCGTATTATTGTATTTCAAGGATTTTAAAATTTGGGTATTGTTAAAATTTTGTTTGAAATTATTGGAGGTGAATTTTATTGTATTGCTATTATTAATTTTCTTGTTCCAAATCTACCCTCCCAAAATATCTAACCTAACCCCCTCTCTCCTCACTCAAATCACCCCTCACATCACTCACCCACTCCCTCTCTCCTCCCTCACCTTTTCCTCTCTCACCTCTCTCTCTCCCAAAATCTTCCCTCTCTCTCTTTCCTGGAGAACCCCCCTCCAAATCCCCTCTCTCTTAGCTCTCTCTCTTCCTCACTCTTCCTCCCTCTCCCCAGTCCCCTTCTCGAGCTCCCCCTCTCTCATCCCTCATTCTCTCTCTCGCTCGCTTTCTGTCTCCTCCTCCTCCCCACTCGATCTCCGACCCTCCCTCCATCTCCGGCCACCTTCCCTACCAGCACCGCCACCACTTCGACCAGCACCACCATCATCGTCGTCTCCTCCACCATCATCGTCGTCTCCGCCATCAGCCGCCACCACCACGACTTCCAACCACCGCCGCCACCACCATCGTCTTCTTCTCCTCCTCCTCCGCCCCCTCTTCCAGGAGCCGCGTCGCCGTCGTCTCCACCCTCTCCTCCGCGGCCCCCGGCCTCCCTCCGCCACGACCACCACCACTCGTGGCCGCCACCCTCTTTCCGGCCTGCCTGGCCGGAGCTCTTCCTCCTGCTGCTGTTCTTCTCTGTCGCGGAGCTACCCCGGCCCGACTGACCCCGGTAAGCTCCTCCGGCCTCCCCTCTCTGTCTCCTCCCCTCTGCCGGAGCCTGGCCGACCCCGGCGGCTCTTCCCCTCCATAGATCTGCTCCTCCTCTCCCTCTTCCCTTCTGTCCGGCGAGCCGCCGTGCCCTACCGCGAGCGCCGTGCCAGCCTCGAGCGGCAGGACGCCCTTGGGCCCCGCGCTGCTCGAGCAGCGAGCCAGCCTCGGGCTGCGTGCTCTTCGGGCCACGTGCCTCGATGCACGTGCTACCTCGAACAGTGCGATGCTAGGTTCGCGTGCGCCGCGTTCTGTACGTGCCTCAGTTTGCGTGCACCTTAATTTATACACATTCTTGGTTTCCGTGCACCTAGATCTACGTATTGCCTTGGGCAGCGGGACGCCTCGAGCCCCGCGCTGTCTCGGGCAACGTGCCATCTCGGTTTGCGTACCGTCTCGTTTTCTATGCCTCGGCCTTTGTGCCTTTCTTGATTTTTGTACCGCATCAATTTGCGTGCGCACCTCAATTTGTGTGCCGTATCGATTTACGTGCTCCTTGGACTTTGGGTCGTTTCGATTTACGTGTTCGCCTCGATTTGCGTGTCGCGTGATTCGTGGACCATTCTGATATTCTTGATTTTCTTGATCTACGTGTACGTCTCGATTTACGTGCACGTGTTTCCCGTTCATCTCGATATTCGTGCCATCTCGATATTTATGCCATCTCGATTCTCGTACGCGTCTCGATATACATACACGTCTCGGTTTACATGTCCATATCGATCTGCGTACCTCGGTTTCTGTGCCAGATCCCTGTACTGCTTGCGGGACCCACACGGTATAGCCTCCTGCCATCCCCGGTGATTTCTTCTATTATTTTATTGTTTGGTGCTAATGATTATTTATTGTGTGTTCTGAGGATCTCGATTGGCGTGCTAGCTTGGATCGCGGCTGTCGAAGACTTGCTTACCTAGCCGAGCCCTCTAGGCAAGTATTCCTTGCTCATCGACGGCTCTTGCCCTCTCTCCTGGATTTTATTTCATTTAATTAATTGTACTTATAAATTTTATAACCATGATTAGTGTAGCCTAGTAGTAGAACTGCCATGATGATAACTTAGGATAGCTTGGTCCGATACCGGGGTAGACCGTATCGGGCAACTCGGATGGGTCATCCATACCTCCGAGGACACGAGCACGACTCACATGTATGGATTGTCCCTGTACGCCCCGTGTCCGACTCACGGTCGGGTAACGGCTCTGGCTAACTTTACTTGTGGCGGTGATTGTGCTTGGGTTAGGGATTTATGGGCATGTGTTGTGGTGCGCCCTGCGAGGCGGTTATTTTATTATTATGCATGTTGGCTTGGCGCCCAGTACGCATCGTAGTACTGCTGGAGGCCGAGACATTAGTGGTCTCGGGTTCGATTGATTTACAGTACGCATCGTAGTGCTGCTGGAGGCCGAGACTTAGTGTTCTCGGCTATCGACTTGTTCCCAGTACGCATCATAGTGCTGCTGGTTGCTGAGACCTAGTGTTCTCAGTCTGCGATTCTGCAATTTTTGCGGTGGGTTGCGCCGAGTGGATTTTAGCCCCAACTCGCTGGGAGCTCCTGTCCTGAGTACAGAGGAGACTCTGCCGGATTCTTCCAAAATTCCCGATCGGGAATTTGGTTCGAAGGACTGGGCAGAACCATTCCTTCGGTTTGCTGGACTGGGCTCGTGCCTGTTCACCTTGGTATAGTATACCTGATCCCATTGCTTGCTAGGTAGACTCCAGACTAGATCAGTCGCCTAGCTCCTGATCTGTCTTGTCCGTCGGATAGCGTAAGGAGAGCGGTTCCACTCGGGAGACGGTCTGCAACCCTGGTCCTTGTTTGGTTTAAGGGTTGTAAATTTGCTCCAGAGCGGTCCGTGTAATCCTTGCCACTTCCGACGATACTTATTACCGGACTCTTGTCCCCTGACCCTTCATCCTAGGGGTTGTCCTAGTCTAGTCAGATAGAGCTGACAGTTGTCCTGTGTATTGGGAGTTGTGACTTGTGGATATGACTGAGGATTGAGTATTATGGAGAGTACGATCTCGGGATATTGACTTGGTGGATCTATGTGGATTCTTGGATTTTGGTGATTTCGAATATTTCGTGGAATAAGAAGAATATCGAGGGTATTATTATATAATTTTTACTCGACTTCCCAAACGCCCAAAACCTGGTGCTTTTGTGTATCCCAGTAGTTGGGCAACTGGTTTGATTGCTATGTCTTGGTAGTTGAGGGGCTTGTTTTCTAGTGGCTGGTGATCATTGACTTGGAGGATTCTTGTGAGCCAGAGGGCCTAGCGTTGCTTATAGTGATTAGCTCGGTATTTGGTTATTGACCTTCCTGACATGATATTGATTTCCATCGTAGATAGGAGACTCCTGATAGTTTGATATGGTTGATGGATCGACTTGATGATTTGAGCTGTAGGTTCCCATGTGTACTTGACAGACTATTATAGTAGAGATTTTAATCTTGTACCCGACTTGTTATCTATGTCACGATTTGGGCATGTGACTTCTTGTGACTGATAGGTCTGACCTTGTTCCTGGTATTACACGATGACCTGGACCTGTCTTGATTCTTGATTAGTGGCCCGTAGAGGTGCACTCCTGACTAGCACTCTGGACTTGACAGTAAACCTGGCATGTATACTCTTGATTCTTGATAGTGGCCCGTGGTGGCGCACTCCTGACTAGTACTCTCGACATGGCATGTCTACTCTTGATTGCTATTGCGACAACCAGTCCTGACTTGCTCAGCATGACCCCGTCTTGACACCGTGGTTGATTTCTCTTGATTGTGCTTGTATCAGCCACCAGTCCAATCTTATCTTGCATCATGTCTAGGACATGGATCCCTGAGTACCACGGTCAGGGATCCATAATGAAACTGACTAGGCTAATAACTAGATTAATCATGTAGTTCATGGGGACTTCCCAGTGACCTGTTGCTTGTCTGACCCCGGCCCTATGTATCTATATATATATACTAGGGATTTGTCGCTATCCGTCGAGATGAGCGCATTCCCAGCCCTCCGTCGAGTGTGGCACTTCTTTAGGGCACATGTATCTTACTGCAGTGTGCCTGCTATATCTATCTTTTTCTTTTGCTGGGGCCATTCGGGTAGTAGCAAGCAGGAGCTGGACTTTGAAGTCTCATTGCATCTTGTTAGTAATTAGGCCTGTGATAACCCTAGTTAGCTAATAATAGCAAGCCGTAGGCATTGTGTGGCCGCTTGTCCTTCTGTGTTGTTTGGCTTGTTGCCTGCTAGCCAGCTGATATTGATTTCCAGCTGGCAGTGCAGGTGTTAGTGGATGCTAGGAAGATTGTGATTGTGTTAGCTTCACTATACTTATGGATTGTTATCGTGCGTTGGTACCGCACGATTCCTTACCTTTATTTACTGTTTTTAGGTGTTATTCTTGTCATATTTTATCCTGCTGGTTTTTTTCGCCCGTCCTTGAGCCTTCCTTTCTGGTACTTGCTGCGGTTGGCCTGACCAACCATGGATTATTCCCAGATTGTCTGAGACCGATCCGGTAGATCTTCCAGACTTGACTTGGAGGATGTGCTTCAGTTCCAAACCATGCTAGGAACTGTGGGAAGGTATACTTGTCTACATTATTATCATGTACTGTAGA
Source organism: Iris pallida (assembly GCA_029216955.1). NCBI lineage: Eukaryota > Viridiplantae > Streptophyta > Magnoliopsida > Asparagales > Iridaceae > Iris > Iris pallida. The sequence continues at coordinate 29,676,214 of JANAVB010030220.1, forward strand.
TTCCAAATTTTCATATGAGTATTTTCTGTTTTTCATATGATTATCTCTCTCGATATTGTTTCATTGTGATTTACCTGTGGATATGAGATCGGATTTAGGCCATAGATTGATTGTATGCTAGGATACCCAACCAGATTGGACAGCCGTCATCACCGTATAGCGTATTCGTACCTTATACGGTGATGCTGGCCGTGTACGTTCCCGTATTCTGGAACTGGGGCGTGATAGGGACCGATAGGTCGGGATCGACCGAGTCGATCGAACGGGAACGGTTGAATTAAGATCCATTCCTGGTTATGGAATGTCTTCTTCGGAACCAAGTCCCATATTCAGCGGGTTGCGCCTCGAGGATTGACTCTGCGGCTGAGTCGGGAGAGACCTCCCGTTGCTCTGCTTTTCACGCCGCTTGCGTTGGTTTTGGCTTTGTTTTCTGAATGCGTTTTCGTGAATGTTTTTGATGGTTTTCATGGCTTGCATTTCGAACTCGCATTTCCTATCGAACTCCTTGAATAATGCAGTGTTCTAATCGGTTGCTTGTGCGATTTCAGGTAATCGCGTAAGCGACGTCTAGCGCGACCAACAAGTTCTCTCGCCGAAGTAAACTCAAGGTGAGTGGCTGACCCTTCTCTTCTCGACCCCTTCTTAGGTAAATTGATAGTGTTGTTGCGGATTAAAGATTGAATGAAAGGGCACAAGCACGGTAAAATGATTGAGTTTTTAAAGAGAATGTAGGCTATGTCTTAATAACTAAAAGAAAAAAACGGTCTTTGCACGGTCATGGACAACTTGTCGACAAGGTAGAGTTTCCCCGCACGGCAACCTGGGGCCACGGGACTGTTGCGGCCAAGAAGGAAACAATCTCATAAGCTGTGCTGGGCACAATGTTAGGCGAGGACTTGCAGCGGGGCTCGCTACTCGCGCTGAAAGGGCTTCGTCTAATAAAAGCAAAAAGGAGTCCACGATGGCCCTAGTAGCCAGTGACCAACACACGAAATATTGCACTTGGTATGGAAATGATAACAATTGACAGGGAAGAACATGGTAAGCTTCATAAGGCGTGGCGCGGGCCGCCGCGGGTAAGTTTCAACGTAAATTTTATTATGCTTGTCATTTCTCGCTTGAAATTCATTAGGATAGTTAGAAACATTCATGAACTAAGTCATATAAACTCATTCAACCAAATGAGAGCTTGGAACTTAACTTGCCACGCACCAGTACAAAGTGTAATGTACTGATCCTCGCTCTCCACGCAGGTACCCCGAACCACGAAGGGCGTGCCACCTAAAATCTCAAGGCAGCGTGGACACTTTTGAAGCCTCGTCCGTGTAAAGGCTTGTTTCTGAATTCCTTTTGAAGACTCCGTATTCAGTACAAAAGAAGACCAATGGCGGCTCGGCTTCCCTCGATCGCAGGTGGAAATGTGTAATGGTTTTTGCTTATAAAAAGGGATGTAATGTATGGAACGACTATCTCATCGGCGTTCATTTTGTAAGTCGAGTCATATTGTAGCCCGTGCGGCAATGAATGTGATGAAGTCAATGTAAATGAAGTTTTATCAATGAAAAAGTCTACTTCTATTTCAAATGTGTCATTCAATTTCTCTGCGTACTCTAACTTGATGTTGTGTTTCGGATAACCTTATGACTATGCCTTGTGCGATCGCAACTTAGGTTCGCACGGCATCACGCCCGGGGGACGACTATCGATTCTACGGAATCGGGGCGTGACATAATGGTATCAGAGCACGGCTTTACATCCTTTGACCTCGTATCGATGAGATAAGTTGTTCCATACAATGAGTTCATAATATTTTGTGACTGATGCGTTTGCCTTCGTATCGCAGAAGTGACGGAACCCACGGCCGAGCGAGAGCAGAGCGCTTCTAGCGGCTCTTGTAGTTTGCATCGTTCGCGGGGCGGACCTTCTAACGATACCGTCGAAAGGATGCTGCGCATGATGGAGGCGCAGCAGAACCAGTCCGGGAACCGACATCAACAGACGGAGGAACGATAGGCCCAGTTCGAAGCTCGCTTCGAAGCTCGTTTCGACGCACATGCCAAACTTCAACAAAAGCAGTTGGATACCATGCAGCAGATCGTCCAGACAATGGTGGCCAACAAAAATTCTGCGACTGCACCTACCGTCACCGTACCTGCTGCCACCGTGCCGACGATCCAACCCATTGAAGTCGATACGACGGAGCTCGAGCGTCAACTAGCGGCACCAAAAAAGTACAACTTTGAAGTGTCCGAATTCAAGAAGGCGTGTCGCACTTCCTTCAGCGGTACCGAGGGTCCTTCCATGGCAATCGACTGGTTGGAAGAGCTGAAAGATCACTTCGAGCTTCTCGGCATTGAAGAATCAAAGCAAGTCGCCTGCGCACAACTTCAACTATGGTTGAACGCGCACGACTGGTGGGCCATGCGCAAGCGAGCGATCCGACTGGACAACACCACCGTGCTGATCTCTTGGGCCACGTTCCACAAAGCTTTTGAAGTCCAGTACCTTCCATCAGTCGTTCGTCAAGCGAAGGAAAATGAGTTCATGCAGTTGAAGCAAGGGAGCCGGACAGTGGAACAGTACGCCGCAGAATTCAACAAGTTGTCTAAGTTTGCTGGTCAGTTTCTGCCTACTGAAGAGTGCCGTGTGCGACAGTTCGAAGTGGGTCTGCGACACTCTATCGGTGCGCATGTCGGGGTCCCGGAGTACAAAACCGTGGGCGAGGCTCTGAATCACGCTCTCCGCCTTGAGAACCTGTATCCTTCCGGTGCTGACGACGTTGTGCGCCACTCCAATCACAAACGTCCTAGCTATACGGGAGGCAACAACTACGCGTCAAAGTGTCCACACACTAGCGGCTACCAAGGGCGGAACCCGTTACCACGATACAGAAATTGCCACCAGCTTGGGCATACTGATGACTACTGCTTTGCCAAGACAGAGTGCTACGCTTGCGAACAAAAGGGCCACCTTGCTCGAGATTGTACGAACCCCAGACTGACTCGCAATGTCCCACCACAACAATACCGCCAAGAGAATCGAGGGCAGGCGCCCCGACCTCCTTCACCCACTCAACCTGTACCGCAAAATGGCCAAGTTCGTCGCCCCAACACTCAGGGCCGCGTCTACGCCATGACTCGAGATGAAGCGCTGGCATCAGATACAGTAGTGTCAGGTATACTAAAATTCAATAATGTGTCTGCTCGTGTGTTATTTGATTCAGGCGCTTCATATTGTTTTATATCGGCGGACTTTGCCGTCGAGCACAAATTTCCTGTAATATCATTAGATCTCAACCTTAGCGTAAGCACACCTTCGGGCACACCAATTCTTACAAACTTAGCTTGCGCCGGCGGGATTATTTGTATCGACGGTCAAAAGATCGGTCTGGATGTGATAGTTCTAGACATGAAGGACTTTGACATCATTCTGGGAATGGATTGGCTCGGGCCGTGCAACGCAACCATAGACTGCGCTGAAAAGAAGGTCACATTCCGCATACCTGGAGTGCCTGAATTCTGTTACTCGTGTGGTGAGGCATCGCCGACCTGCATGGTGATCTCCGCAATATATGCTCGACGGATGCTGCATTCTGGGTACGAAGGCTATTTGGCTTCCATTCGAGACATGCGACAGGATGATGCAAATACGGGAGAGACTGACGTTGTGGCAGAATTCCCAGATGTGATCCCGGACGAGCTACCCGGCATACCGCCCGATCGAGAAAGAGAGTTCACCATCAACACATTCCCCGACACCCGGCCGATCTCGAAAGCCCCGTACAGAATGGCCCCTGCAGAATTGAAGGAATTGAAGGCACAACTTCAGGAATTACTTGATAGAGGGTTTATCCGTCCGAGTGTCTCGCCGTAGGGTGCGCCCGTGCTATTCGTAAAGAAGAAGCATGGATCGATGCGGCTCTGCATCGACTATCGGAAATTGAACAAAGCTACCATCCGAAACAAATACCCCCTGGCCCGTATCGATGACTTGTTCGACCAGCTCCAAGGTGCAACGGTGTTTTTGAAGATTGATCTGCGATCGGGTTATCACCAACTCAAAGTCAAGCCAGATGACGTGCCGAAGTCTGCTTTTCGCACTCGTTATGGCCACTACGAGTTCTTGGTAATGCCGTTCGGTCTAACAAACGCCCCTGCCATCTTCATAGATCTAATAAATCGGGTGTTCCGTCCGTTCGTTGACAAGTTCGTAGTAGTCTTCATCGACGACATCCTCGTCTACTCGAAGGATCGAGCGCAACATGCAGAGCATCTGCGGACGGTACTCCAAACCCTTCGAGAGAATCAGTTGTACGCGAAGATGAGAAAGTACGAGTTCTGGCTGAATAACGTCTCATTCCTTGGGCACATCATATCCGCCACGGGCATCGCAGTCGATCCGAAGAAAGTCGAGGCAGTTGCTGATTGGAAACAGCCCGTATCAGTTAGCGAAATTCGAAGCTTCCTAGGCTTGGCGGGATACTACCGACGCTTCGTGAAGGACTTCGCGAAGATCGCATCGCCGTTGACTCGCCTCACCCAGAAAGGAGTCGCATTCAAGTGGTCAGACGACTGTGAAGCTTCCTTCCAGGAGCTCAAACAACAGCTCGTTTTGGCCCCGATACTTGCTCTTCCTGAAGGGACGGAGGGATTTCAAATCTTCAGCGATGCTTCTGGCCAGGGCTTGGGGTGTGTGCTCATGCAGCGGGATAAGGTTATATCTTTTGCTTCCCGGCAGTTGAAGCCGCACGAGAAGAACTACCCCACGCACGACCTAGAATTAGCGGCGATTGTGTTTGCGTTAAAGCTGTGGCGTCACTATCTCTATGGCGTGGCGTGCAAAATTTATACGGACCACAAAAGCCTCAAGTATCTCTTCACCCAGAAAGAATTGAATTTGCGGCAGAGGCGATGGCTCGAGCTGATCAAAGACTATGACTTATCAATCGACTACACGCCGGGCAAGGGAAATGTGATAGCGGATGCGCTGAGCCGGAAGTACTTAGCTTCGTTATGCATCAACGACCGACTGCTGTGTGACTTGGAAAGAATGGGCATCGAGCTTCGAGTTCGTTTCAGAGACGTGAAACTAGCACAACTGCGGGTAGAACCGAGCCTACTAGAGAGGATCAAGTCTGCACAGAAGGACGACCCATACCTGGAGAAGATGCGGAAGCTGATATCGACAGGGAAAGCGTCCGACTTTGCAGAGGACGAGTCGGGAGTGTTGCACGTGAAGGGATGGCTATGCGTACCGGACGACGCAGAACTTAGAAAGAAGATAATGTCGGAGGCGCATTATACAAAATATTCCTTGCATCCTGGTAGCACCAAGATGTATAAGGACCTCCGTATTGTCTTTTGGTGGCACGGCATGAAGAGGGACGTAGCGCTCTTTGTGTCAAAATGTATGGCCTGTCAGCAAGTCAAAGCCGAGCACCAGGGACCGGGCAGGGAGATGCAGAACCTCGCCATTCCAGAGTGGAAATGGGATCACATCACTATGGACTTCGTTGTTGGCTTGCCGAGGACGTCGCGGGGAAACGACGCCGTCTGGGTCATCGTCGATCGACTAACCAAGTCAGCGCACTTTATCGCCATCAAAATTACTTGGAGCGTCGACCGCCTTGCTCAGATATACCTTGATGAAATAGTTCGGCTGCACGGGGTCCCAGTTTCTATCGTCTCTGATCGGGATGGATGGTTCGTAGCGCGCTTCTGGAGTAGTCTTCATTCAGCACTGGGGACCAAGTTGAAGTTCAGCTCAGCTTATCATCCTCAGACTGACGGCCAAACAGAGCGGGTGAACCAAATTCTCGAAGACATGTTACGACTCTGTGCGATCGACTTGAAGTCAAGTTGGGATGTCCATCTACCGCTGGCCGAGTTTGCATACAACAACAGCTATCAGTCCAGCATCCAAATGGCGCCGTATGAAGCTTTGTACGGTCGGAAGTACAGATCGCCCATTTGCTGGGATAGAGTCGGGGAACGGCAGATACTTGGTCCGGAGCTGGTGGAGCAGACCGTGCTGAAGGTCAAGTTAATACGAGAGAGATTGAAGATAGCACAAAGCCGGCAGAAAAGCTATGCCGACATGCACCGACGCCCCCTCGAGTTCTCGGAAGGCGACCATGTATTCTTGAAAGTCATGCCCATACGGGAAGTTTCCAGGTTCGGTGCGAAGGGGAAATTGAGCCCAAGATTTGTTGGCCCGTTCGAAATATTGAAGCGAGTCGCCCCGGTAGATTACCAAATCGCCTTGCCGCCTGCGTTGTCAGAGGTACATGACGTCTTTCACGTATCACAATTGTGGAAGTACGTACATGATCCGAGCCATGTTGTGGATTTGGGTAAGCTGGACCTGAAGGCGGACTTGTCATATGTCGAAGAGCCAGTACAAATCTTAGAGCGCAAGGATAAACTTCTCCGCAACCGTGCTATTCCCCTCGTCCGCGTCCTCTGGAGGAACCACTCGGTCGAAGAGTCGACGTGGAAGCTTGAGTCAGAAATGAAGAAAAAGTTTCCTTCATTGTTCTCGTAGAGGTAGGTTATATTTTAAGTTTCGAGGAAGAAACTTTTTCTTAGTTGGTTATGGTGTAGTGCCCCGTCCCTACATCGTGTCCCGTACTTGTCCACGGGGTGCACGAGAAAGGAACACTGTCGCTATCGATTCGGTCGGGACCGATAGGTCGGGATCGACCGAGTCGATCGAACGGGAACGGTTGAATTAAGATCCATTCCTCGTTATGAAATATCTTCTTCGGAACCAAGTCTCATATTCAGCGGGTTGCGCCTCGAGGATTGACTCTGCGGCTGAGTCGGGAGAGACCTCACGTTGCTCTGCTTTTCATGCCGCTTGCGTTGGTTTTGGCTTTGTTTTCTGAATGCGTTTTCGTGAATATTTTTGATGGTTTTCATGGCTTGCATTTCGAACTCGTATTTCCTATCGAACTCCTTGAATAATGCAGTATTCTAATCGGTTGCTTGTGCGATTTCAGGTAATCGCGTAGGTGACGTCCAGCGCGACCAATAAGTTCTCTCGCCGAAGTAAACTCAAGGTGAGTGGCTGACCCTTCTCTTCTCGACCCCTTCTTAGGTAAATTGATAGTGTTGTTGCGGATTAAAGATTGAATGCAAGGGCACGGGCACGGTAAAATGATTGAGTTTTTAAAGAGCAGGTAGGCTATGTCTTAATAACTAAAAGAAGAAAAATGGTCTTTGTACGGTCATGGACAACTTGTCGACAAGGTAGAGTTTCTCCGCACGGCAACCCGGGGCCACGGGACCGTTGCGGCCAAGAAGGAAACATTCTCATAAGTTGTGCTGGGCACAATGTTAGGCGAGGACTTGCAGCGGGGCTCGCTACTCGCGCTGAAAGGGCCTCGTCTAATAAAAGCAAAAAGGAGTCCACGATGGCTCTGGGAGCCAGTGACCAACACACGAAATTTTGCACTTGGTATGGAAATGATAACAATTGACAGGAAAGAACATGGTAAGTTTCATAAGGCGCGGCGCGGGCCGCCGTGGGTAAGTTTCAACGTAAATTTTATAATGCTTATCATTTCTCGCTTGAAATTCATTAGGATGGTTAGAAACATTCACGAACTAAGTCATATAAACTCATTCAACCAAATGAGAGCTTGGAACTTAACTTGCCACGCAACAGTACAAAGTGTAATGTACTGATCCTCGCTCTCCACGCAGGTACCCCGAACCACGAAGGGCGTGCCACCTAAAATCTCAAGGCAGCGTGGACACTTTTGAAGCCTCGTCCGTGTAAAGGCTTGTTTCTGAATTCCTTTTGAAGACTCCGCATTCAGTACAAAAGAAGACCAATGGCGGCTCGGCTTCCCTCGATCGCAGGTGGAAATATGTAATGGTTTTTTCTTGTAAAAAGGGATGTAATGTATGGAACGACTATCTCATCGGCGTTCATTTTGTAAGTCGAGTCATATTGTAGCCCGTGCGGCAATGAATGTAATGAAGTCAATGTAAATAAAGTTTTATCAATGAAAAAGTATACTTCTATTTCAAATGTGTCATTCAATTTCTCTGCGTACTCTAACTTGATGTTGTGTTTCAGATAACCTTATGACTATGCCTTGTGCGATCGTAACTTAGGTTCGTACGGCATCACGCCCGGGGGACGACTACCGATTCTACGGAATCGGGGCATGACAATTGTACCAAGCTTGCCTGCAATTAGGAACTTAAGGTAACTAGACAACATTAGGAATGACGCTTAGAACACCTAGAGGAATACTAGGATTGCAACATAAGAAATACATCACATCATATGCTCGTTATTTCAAATTAGACTTTCTTGTTGTTTATGAATGATTACTTAAAAGAGTCCTTATAAGTCCTTTTTATTTATTTAGATGGTGCTCACCCGCTCATCCCAGTATGTCACACCTGAGAATGGCACACTTCCCATCCAGTCGATTGACCAGTTGACCGGTACACCTCCACCTACCATACTCCCCCACTCCACAAATCCACAAATCCACCAACCCAGATGCCTCCACCACCTTCCACATCACAGACCCAGCAGGACCCGATACTCCCACCACCACCTATTACTATACCTGCCCAGGCTTTCGTCACTCTCGACGGGAACCAACTGCTCACTCTGATCCAGGAGTTCCTAACGACCCATCAGGAGCAGACCACCTTACTCCGCCAGAGCATGGAGCGTTCTGAGGAACGTACCGTAGTCCCACCACCTGTAGAGCCACGACAGAGAGCAGGGACAATCAAGGACTTCATGGGTCTGAACCCCAAGGAGTTCTTAGGGACTGAGGGCATCATAGTGGCAGATGACTGGCTAGACCCGGTAGAGAGGAAGCTTCTTGGAGCTAGGTTGCCAAGTGACCTCCAGGTCGAGGCAGTAGGATTTCTGCTGATAGACTTGGCAGGAGTTTGGTTCCGGAATGAGCCGCTATTCGCGAGAGGGAAGGCCACTTGGGATCAGTTCAAGAAGAAATTCTTCTCAACCACCGCTAGGGTAGCCATGGGGCTACGATTCCAGAACATCCAGCAGGAGAACTGTTCTGTTGACGAGTATGCAGCAGAGTTTAGTCGCCTGAGCCGTTTTGCTCATAGTCTAGTTGCAGACCCAGAGGAGATGACGCGTAGGTTTTGCCATGATCTAGTTCCAGACATTGGCATCCTTATATTGGCGAACGGTACGACTGACTACTACCAGAGCCTAGAGTTGGCCCGGAGCATAGAGGAGCGTCTTCAGTCTTGCAAGAGGCCGGCTTCTGTATACCTCGAAGGACCTTCCAAGCGTCAGGATTTCCAGCCGAGAGCACCGGCGCCGCACCAGCAGACATACCGTCCTTCCACACCTCATCACCCAACCCCGCCAGTTAGAGCCCCGGGACCCCGGCAGCAGAAGGGGGGTGTGTGTTCTTTCTGTAGAAGGCCAGGCCATGACACCATCGTCTGTAGGAAGAGGTTAGGGCAGTGTTTAGCTTGTGGGTCTATGTCACGCCCCAGAACCAGAATACTGGAGAGCGGGGGCAGACATAGCCAGCTACGTATAATGAAATGGAATCCACCTCACTATACGGTCACGGCTGTCTAGATATATGAGGGTTTAACTATAATCCATCAGTCTCCTATGGTCAAGAACAAGCCTAGTGTCTCAATCACAAGAAAGCAAATAAATGTTACAAGATGTAAGATCACCAAATATACAATAGTAAGGCGTCCCAAACATTACATATTCATCTGATCATGAAGCTAGTCGTACAAAATATCAGGACTAGCAAGAGTTTAGTCATACATGATCAACCCTAGGATCTGTCAATCATGCTATAGCCCGTAGGCAGACAGTAAGTAAAAATGTACACGAGCTAACACTTGCTCGGCGGCTAAACGCCTCAAAAGAATAATTTTACAATAGAGTGGTAGAGCCAAAATAAACCCACTCGTTGCCAGGGTTCCTTCTAGTGGTCACCATATGGCTGAAAAGTCGGTAGATCCTCTGGAGTTGCTCCGGTATTTGGCCATACAAAACCAGCTGGGTCAGATCCCAGAAAGAGCAAGTGCCACAAATGAGGCTTCACTTAGGAACTAAAATCAGCAAATAGCACAAGAATATAATTACACAATAAAAGACAGTAATTAAGGAAAAGCATGACTATATACGATGAGATAACCATGGGACTATTCAGATAACCAGGTTACAACCCGTAAACCAAACAAGGACCGGGGTTGTAACCCTTCGTCTGAACAGAACTTGGTTTCTCCTACCATTTATCGGTAAGATCATATAAGAAATTAGGACATGTAACAATCTTATACAGGATCAAGACAAGACTTAGACTGATCATTCCCCATTCAACAATCACGGCCAAGCAATAAGTACGGCTTGATACTTTAACTAACTAGGTTTATCACAGGCCTAGTTACTAGCAATATGCAGCGAGATTCTTCCACAGCCACAAGCCCTACAGACCATCCAGGTTATCCAGGTCGAATATTAGTACAATAAGGGTGCAACACATGACAGTGTGCTGGAAATACGCCCTACTCGACGGTAGGCTACAGATCCCAAGTGGGGCTCCCAGATAACGGAATTGCCTGTAGCTGGGAAATCTCTTTATGACTACTGAATTATTCTAGTTATTAGCCTTAGTCAATTCAGTAGGTATCCCTGACCGTGGTACTCAGGGGTCCCTGTCCTAGACATGATGCAAGACAAGACGGGTTCATTTGTACGAGCACAATCATCCACGGTGTCTAGGCTATTCGATCTTGTCATGTCAAGCTGGCCGTCGCAACAGCCTTCAAAATATATATCAGGCCAGGTTTACTTGTCAAGAGTGCGCCACGGCGGGCCACTATCAAGAATTATCACGTCAAGTTATTATGTCAAATTATCATGTCAAAAGTGTGCCACGTCAGGCCACTATCATGTCAAGTTTATTGTCAAGAGTGCACCCCTACGGGTCACTGTCATGTCATGTCAATTATCAAAAGTGTACCACAACGGGTCACCATCGTGTCAGGAAACAAATTAATGGCACAAGCATACAAGTGGTAATTAAATATTAGCAGGGCAAGGACATGGACTCATGCGGCTCAAAACAAAATTATTACATGCGGCCAGCAAGTCACTAACAATCATTACACTAACAATTCGTGCTTAGGAAAGCAATCTAGAATCACACATTATTTAATCGTAATAATATAATTGTAAAGACAGTAAGACAAATGATAGTGGGACCCGCAATTAATGCAAGTATGCCATATAGCCAGCCAATAAATGTTGTCACCATACAATATGCGGCTAGCACACTTTTGTTGCATGCGGCCAAGAATAATAAATAGGCCATATGGCCAAGAGTAGATGAGGTGGGGGCCATAAGGCAAATACTCAATATATAAGCCATGCGGCTCACTTCTAATAGCATGCAAGCAAAGCTTGCATGTAATGCATATTAAATATGTAACATGGCATTTGGCCATATGCAGCTGGTGATATTTCCATATGGGGCCAAGGCTGGCCTATGCGGCCAAGCCAATAAATCTAGTAGCCTAAGCTAAATAATTAATAGTGCATGAGAGGTCATGCGGCCAACTTGTGTTGGTAATGCAATTAATATATAGTGCATGAGGCCATGCGGCCAACATGTGTATTACCATGCGGCCAGCTACTGGTTTCCAAGCAAGAATGTTAATGCATTTGCTAATGCAAAGTGCATGCATTAATTGCTAACTTAAGAATTTCCATGCATTAATTCCTATGCTAACTTAAGAATTCTCATGCTTAAGAATTCTAATGCATTATTAAATGCATTCATGCATTATTAAATGCCCTTCAATATAAAGGCCATGCGGCCAGGAGTTATTTTCCTTATGCGGCCAACTTTAATTCTAAGCATGCAATTGCATGCAAAATGCATGCAAGTTAAAAAAATGCTTGCAACATGCAAACACTTAATCCATGCCCATACGGCCAACTTTAATTTCTAAAGGCCATAGCATATGCGGCCAGGTTATATTCCATGCGACCAAGAATGGCTAAGGCCATATGCGGCCAGTTAATTTATGTAAGCATGCAAGTGAATGCATGCAAAGCTAATTAAAGCATGCAAGCTAATTAATGCATGCAAAGCTAATTAATGCATACAAAAATACAATTGGCTGTGCGGCCAGTTAAGCTTGCCATATGCGGCTAACTTTGGATTGGTCTATGCGGCTCAGGCAAAAGCCAATGGCCTATGTGGCCAAGGCTATTATTCATGCAATTAATTAATGGCCAGGCAAACAGCAATTGCCATACGGCCAACAAGTGATTGCTCATGCGGCCCAGCAAATAAACACTTACACGTGGCCAGCTAATGCATGCAATTAAATATTCAATTTAAGTGGCCATGCGGCTCAGAGCAAAATGCTCATACGGCTCATAATGCAATTAATGGCACCCAAAGAGAACATGTCCATGAAAAATACCATGGCCTCCATGATCCTCCAAACAACAATAGGAACCCAAATCCAAACTTCCGTAAGTCAAATTTGGATAAAATAGAATTCTCTACAACATGGAACCATCAACTAGCAAAAATATACAAGTTTGATAGATCAGAACTCATGAAAACCGAAAATACCACAAAACTAGATCTACAAGAAATTAACCACAGAAAAGAAAAATACTAAGTACTAAAGTGGGTTAGAAACACATGACGAAGATAATGGAACAATAAAAATGGGATTCTTCTATGAAGCAAGATGCACTTGTCTAACTCTCCACTCTCTCAGGTTGGTGGAAAAGTAATGGTGAAGAAGAAGAAGTAATGGAAATGACTTAATGAGGAGAGAGAAAAGAGTGGGGGTTAATAAATGGTGATGGTGGTGGTAGGTAAGTGGGTTGGTTCTCCAACAAAATCGAACCAAGCCAACAAGCCAAACCGAACCAAGATAAACCCATCAATGAAATGCCAAAATAAATCAAGCAGGAAGACATGCAATACAGGTCAAAATCCGAGATACATAATACGAACAATGGGCATTACAACTCTACCCACCTTAAAAGAATTTTGTCCTCGAAATTTAATCAAGAGGCTAGAGATGCAAGGATAAGCTATACTAAGCAATCAATCAAACAATCAATCATTCAAGCAAGGAATTGAGAGCATGAGAAAGAGGAAAGACATCCTGATAGGAATCTCTCTACCGGTTCTGAATCTGAGCTTGGACCAGGGCATACTGCTGGGGTCTCTGCTGCTGGAATACTTGAGCGCCTGAGGCAACAATGGCCTCGGAGGCTGGTACTGGTGCTGGTGCTGGTTCCCTTATCGAGGGACTAGTCTGGGCCGATGATGAACTGGCCCTATTCGGAAGTATCTTGTGGTCCGGTGCCCCACAAGCCAAACACAATCCCTTTGCTCTACGACACTCCGAAACAACGAACCTGGCTTCCCACAATGAGTGCAGCCCATTGTGGAAGACTGCTTCTGCTTCTGTTGCTGAGGGGACGTGACCGACGTCACTGAGGCCGCCTGTCTCAGAGTTTCAATTGTCAAAGCCCTGACTGCCGGGGCTGGTGCTGATGACTGGGTCATTTGGCCGTGAGACCGCTTCCTGTCTCCGGTCCTGTCTATGATCCTGTGGGAGGCATACTCGTGCCTCCTGGCTGCCCTCAATACCGCATCAAAAGTCTGATGCTCAAATTGCTCCACCGCCAGTAAAATCTCTAGGTGGAGTCCCTGCTGAAATTGCTGGGCTCTATCGAACTCGGTCGCCACCAGGGTGGAAATAAACCGACTAAGCCTGGAAAACTCGGCCGCATACCCATCGACCGTCCTGCCCATTTGCTTCAGATTGGTAAACTTGGTCTGTAGATCGTACCGAGCTACAGCATCAAAATACTTGGTCCGGAACCTCTCACGGAATACTGTCCAGGCAATAGGCGTCGCTAGTCCAACGGCCTGTGCCGCCCACCAACTGCGGGCTAGATCCAATAACTGCAGGCGCACTACGACCACCTTCTCATCTTCTGGGGTCTTTGATGCCTCCAATATCACTTCTGTGTCCTGAAGCCACGCATCGGCAGCGATAGCATCTTCGCTGCCATCGAAGAATGGAGGGTTCAGACGCTTGAAACTGTTCGCTGTACTGTTCCCATGATGTCCACCTCTGTTCAGAGAATCTTGTACTGCCTGGTGTAATACATCACCTCGACGATCTTGAGAAGCTAACAATGATCTGATGAGACCTACCAAAGTGCCATCATCAGGCTCTGCAGGCTGAACGGACTGAACTGGTGGCTCTCTTCCGATAGGCACGACTCTGGAGGCTACTCCTGAATGTTGGGCTTGATCTCCAGGTTGCTGCTGATCCACGGGAGGTGCTTCGCCTTGCTGATCGACAGGTCCAGGAACAATGCCGCTGAAGAAGACGACATAGGGAACAATAAGAAAGGACCAGAAAAGATCAATAATACAAGCATGTGATTATGTCAAGATTTTAGGGATTCAGAAGTACGAGCAGAGATCAAGGGCGAGGACTGATTGAGACATCTATTCGGTAAACTCTCACATATCTTGATTTACAAGACCTGCATGGGCCACCACTTAAACCATGTCACGCCCCAGAACCAGAATACTAGAGAGCGGGGGCAGACATAGCCAGCTACGTATAATAAAATGGAATCTACCTCACTATACGGTCATGGCTGTCTAGATATATGAGGGTTTAACTACAATCCATCAGTCTCCTATGGTTAAGAACAAGCCTAGTGTCTCAATCACAAGCAAGCAAATAAATGTTACAAGATGTAAGATCACCAAATATACAATAGTAAGGCATCCCAAACATTACATATTCAGCTGATCATGAAGCTAGTCGTATAAAATTTCAGGACTAGCAAGAGTTTAGTCATACATGATCAACCCTAGGATCTGTCAATCATGCTATAGCCCGTAGGCAGACAGTAAGTAAAAATATACACGAGCTAACACTTGCTCGGCGGCTAAACGCCTCAAAAAAATAATTTTACAATAGAGTGGAAGAGCCAAATTAAACCCACTCGTTGCCAGGGTTCCTTCTAGTGGTCACCATCTGGCTGGAAAGTCGGTAGATCCTCTGGAGTTGCTCCGATATCTGGCCATACAAAACCAGCTGGGTCAGATCCTAGAAAGAGCAAGTGCCACAAAGGAGGCTTCACTTAGGAACTAAAACCAGCAAATAGCACAAGAATATAATTATACAATAAAAGACAGTAATTAAGGAAAAGCATGACAGTTGATATACGATGAGATAACCATGGGACTATTCAGATAACCAGGTTACAACCCGTAAACCAAACAAGGACCGGGGTTGTAACCTTTCGTCTGAAAAGAACTTGGTTTCTCCCACCATTTATCGGCAAGATCATATAAGAAATCAGGACATGTAACAATCTTGTACATGATCAAGACAAGACTTAGACTGATCATTCCCCATTCAACAATCACGGCCAAGCAATAAGTACGGCTTGATACTTTAACTAACTAGGGTTATCACAGGCCTATTTACTAGCAATATGCAGCGAGATTCTTCCACAGCCACAAGCCCTATAGACCATCCAGGTTATCCAGGTCAAATATTAGTACAATAAGGGTGCAACACATGACAGTGTGATGGAAATGCGCCCTACTCGACGGTAGGCTACAGATCCCAAGTAGGGCACCCAGATAACGGGATTGCCTGTAGCTGGAAAATCTCTTCATGACTACTGAATTATTCTAGTTATTAGCCTTAGTCAATTTAGTAAGTACCCCTGATCGTGGTACTCAGGGGTCCCTATCCTAGACATGATGCAAGACAAGACGGGTTCATTTGTACGAGCACAATCGTCTACGGTGTCCAGGCTATTCTATCTTGCCATGTCAAGCTGGCCGTCACAACAGCCTTCAAAATATATATCAGGCCAGGTTTACTTGTCAAGAGTGCTCCACGGCGGGCCACTATCAAGAATTATCATGTCAAGTTATCATGTCAAATTATCATTTCAAAAGTACGCCACGTCGGGCTACTATTATGTCAAGTTTATTGTCAAGAGTGCACCACTACGGGTCACTGTCATGTCATGTCAATTGTCAAAAGTGCACCACAACGGGTCACCATCGTGTCAGGGAAAAAATTAATGGCACAAGCATACAAGTGGTAATTAAATATTAGCAGGGTAAGGACGTAGACTCATACGGCTCAAAAAAATTATTACATGCGGCCAGCAAGTCACTAACAATTATTACACTAACAATTTGTGCTTAGGAAAGCAATCTAGAATCACACATTATTTAATCATAATAATATAATTGTAAAGACAATAAGGCAAAGGATAGTGGGACCCGCAATTAATGCAAGTATGCCATGCGGCCAACCAATAAGTGTTGTCACCATACAATATGCGGCTAGCACACTTTTGCTACATGCGGCCAAGAATAATAAATAGGCCATGTGGCCAAGAGTGGATGAGGTGGGGGCCATAAGGCAAATACTAAATATATAAGCCATGCGGCTCACTTCTAATAGCATGCAAGCATAGCTTGCATGTAATGCATATTAAATATGTAACATGGCATTTGGTGTCACGCCCCAGAACCATAATATTGGAGAGCGGGGGAAGACATAGCCAGCTACGTATATGAAATGGAATACATCTCGCTATACGGTCACGGCTGTCTAGATACATGAGGGTTTACTACAAGCCAACAGTCTTATATGGTCATGAACAAGCCTAGTGTCTCAATCACAAACAAGTAAGTAAAGTCACAAGATATATGATCATTAAATATACAATAATAAGGCGTTCCAAATATTACATATTCAGCTGATCATGAAGCTAGTCGTTACAAAATGTTAGGACTAGCAAGAGTTTAGCCATACATGATCAACCCTAGGATCTGTCAATCATGTTACAGCCCGTAGGCAGACAATAAGTAAGTACAATCGAGCTAAACAAGTGCTCGTCGGCTAAGCACCTCAAAAGAATATTTTTACAATAAAGTGGAAGATCAAAAATAAATCCACTCGATGCCCTGGTTACGTCTAGTCGCCACCATCGGACTGGAAAGTCGGTAGATCCTCTGGAGGTGCTCCGAAATCTGGCCATACAAAACCAGCTGGGTCAGATCCCAGAAAGAGCAAGTGCCACAAAGGAAGCTTCACTTAGGAACTAAAATCAGCAATTAGCACAGAAGATAATAATATATAGTGAAACAGGAGAAAATATAACATCACGGGGATATACGGTAAAATAACCATGGGACCATTCAGATAACCAGGTTACAATCCTTAAACCAAACAAGGACCGAGATTGTAACCCTTCGTATGAACCGAACTTGGTTTCTCCCATTTATCAGCAAGATAATATAAGAAGTCAGAGCATGTGACATTTTATACAAGATCAAGACTAGACAGATTATTCCCCATTCAATCAATCACGGCCAAGCAATGAGTACGGCTTGATACTTTAACTAACTAGGGTTATCACAGGCCTAGTTACTAGCAAGATGCAGTAAGATTATTCCACAGCCACAAGCCCTGCAGACCATCCAGGTTACCCAGGTCGAAAATTAGGGGTTGAATTCAAGTGGGTACATCGTCCAGGAAACGCATGTACCCTTAGGTAGCTTGAAGGGTGCAACACATGACAGTGTGCTGGAAATGTGCCCTACTCGACGGCAGGCTACAGATCCCAGGCGCGCCCAGGTAACGAGATTGCCTGTAGCTGAAAGATCTCTTTATGACTAATGTATTAATCTAGTTATTAGCCTTAGTCCATTTCAGTAGGTACTCCTGACCGTGGTACTCAGGAGTCCCCTCCTAGACATGATGCAAGACAGGACTGGATTATTTGTACAAGTACAATCGCCTACGGTGTCCAGGTTATTTATACAGGTCATGTCATGTCAGGTAGCCGTCGCAACAGCTTATCAAGGTATATTATGTTAGGTTATCATGTCGGGTGTACTGGTCGAGAGTACGCCACGACGGGCCACTATTAGGTCATGTCATGTTTACTTGTCAGGAGTGCACCACGATGGGTCACTTTCGTGTTCAGGTACATGTGTAAGGCATCATAGTGCAAGCATTCAATCAGGAGACCCAATTACACTGAGGTTACAAGGCATGAGTTAATAATACTAAATGAATAATAGCAATAATAATAAAATAACAAGACAAGACGTGGGAAGGAGTCATGCGGCCCAACAAGAAACGAATCCTTGCAGCAGGCAGGAGGGGCAACCCATACGGCTGGAGGAAGGGGAGGGTACTCATGCGACTAATGGCGGAAAACTTATGCGGCTGGAAATTTCATAGTCATGCGGCTGAGAGGGCTCGGGTCCTCATGCGGCAAGAAGAAGACTGCAGTATATGCGGCCATCGAGGATCAATGCCTTTGCGGCTCTCAAGGGAAGGGGGTTCTCATGCGGCTGGGACGAGCTTGGGTACATGCGGCCAGGTCAAGTAAAGTCCCATGCGGCCAGCGGAGATCGGCCCTTATGCGGTTCAAGGTCCAAAGCCCATGCGGCTCAGGAAGAAGGAGGCATATGCGGCTAGCGGAAAGCAAGTTTATGCGGCTCAAGAGGAGCGAAGTATTATGCGGCTGGGGTCGAGCGAGTTTATGCGGCTAGATGAGTTCGTCCCTCATGCGGCTCAAGTACTTCCAGTCATGCGGCTGAAGAGAACACTTACCGCATGAAATATTCATGCAGTCAAGTCAAGCACAGTTCATCTTCTCCAAAATTTCGAGAAGAAGAACACCATGAGAGCCAAGTTCTCAAGCTCCATAACTCCATCATCCGGAGCCCAAATCCAAACTTCCATAGGTCAAAACAGGGCAGAATGGAATGCTCTACAATATGGAACCATTAAAACTCAGAAATAACAAGATTAAGTAGATCAAAACCCAAAAATTTCAAAAATAAAGTAAACTTAGATCTACAAGAATCTAGCCATGAAAAATGGAAATGCCAAGTATTAAAGTAAGTTAAAATGTTGTAAGGAAGAGAATGAAGCAATAAAATTGGAGTTCTTCCATGAAGCAAGTTGCACTTGCCTAGACCCCTCTCTCTCTCTGGTAGGTGAAGAATTAATGGAGGAAGGAAGAAGAGGTTAATGAAGAGAGAGAAAGAAGAATGGGTTAATAAATGGTAGTGGTGGTGGTAGGTAGGGGGTTCACCCTTGGTTCATAATGAACCAAGCAAACCGAGCCAAGCCGAACCAACCCAAGAATAAACCAAGCCAAGAAGGAAGCTAAGCAAGGAATCATACAAATACAAGATAAAATACGTACACGTATTCCAAAATACGTAATACAAACCACAGGCATTACAACTCTACCCACCTTAAAAGAATTCCGTCCTCGGAATTTAATTAAGAGGCTAGAGAGAGACGAGGACAAGCTATATTAATCACAAGTAAGCTATAACTAGGCAGGCAATCACTCAGTCAAGTAAGGAATCGAAGGCATGAGGCATAAGGAAGATATTATACCTCACGAGTCAAACAAGTCGGGATACCGCGATCGGATATCATCCTCACGCTCCCACGTTGACTCACCCAAAGAGTGATGGCCCCAAGCAACTCGGACTAACTTGATAGTCTTGTTCTTGAGTGTCTTCTCTCTTCGGTCCAATATAGACACGGGCCTCTCCTCATACGAAAGGTTGGTACCAACAACCAATTTTGAATGATCCAGGTTGTGGCTCGGGTCCGGGATATACCGTCGTAATTGGGATACATGGAACACGTTATACACCTCGCTTAGCGACGGTGGAAGAGCGAGACGATAGGACACATCTTCTACTCGCTCCAGAATATCGAACGGCCCTATATACCTAGGACTAAGCTTTTCTCGTGCGCCGAAACGAATGATGCCACGGTTAGGCAAAATCCTCAGAAATACATGGTCGCCGACAGAAAACTCGAGAGGGCGCCGATGAGAATCGGCCCAATGGCACTGGCGATCTTGGGCAACTCGAAGATGATCCCGGACTCTTCTGATCACTTCAACTGTCTGAGCGATCATTTCTGGACCAAGCATCTGCCTCTCTCCTACATCGTCTCAGGCTAGCGAGGATCTGTACTTCTTACCATACAGTACCTCGAACGGTGCCATCTGGATACTGGTCTGGAAACTGTTGTTGTACGAGAACTCCACCAGGTGCAGGTGATCTTTCCACGAACCACCGAAGTCAAGTGTACAAGATCTCAACATGTCTTCAAGAGTCTGGATCGTACGCTTCGACTGACCATCTGTCTGCGGATGATATGCTGAACTGAACTGAAGACGAGTTTCCAAACTCTCCTGCAGGCTACGCCAAAAGTGCGACATAAATCTTGAATCTCGGTCCGAGGTGATACTGACTAGCACTCCGTGTAACCTGACAATCTGCCTGAGGTACATCTCTGCTAACTGAGCTGTCGACTGACCAACTCTGAATGGGAGAAAATGAGCCACCTTCGTGAGCCTGTCAACTATAACCCAAATAGTATCTCGACCAGCTGGGGATCTAGGCAATTCGATCACAAAATCCATGGTCACATGTTCTGTCACGACCCGCACCCTGAAGAGGGGCACGAGCACGTAGTTACGTCCAGCCTACGCCGCAGAATCGGTGGTAGAACGCTGTATATAGGGTCTGTAAATACTACGACTAAAACAGATAAATGTACCTGTACAGTATATACACTCCGAATGGAGGTGATATAGCAATACAGTCTCAATCACATAATCAAAACTAAGGTAGATAGCATGAAAAGAGAGATGATAGATAAAACAGGAAACGAGTCCAAATCCACAAGTCAGAGCTAACACAACATCCAGAGTCTCAGATAATATAAGTATAAAGATATTACAAACTGAAATGTACTAGCTGGCTCGCAGGCCAGGCAAACCTAACTAAACTATGCTACTCAGGGTGAGCAAAGTCCAGTGGCTCTACCAATAAGCCACGGTCTAAATCTAGTCCATCAGACTCAACCCCATAGTAGGTCGGGCAGTCAGTCTCTGAGTCATCTATAAATTTGTCAACGGTATCCTGTCAGGAAAATGAGCAAGTACAAACACCAACAGCAGTTCCATATAAATTAATAAATTCTATAAGAGACAGTGTAATGAAATACAAGACAAAATCAACTGGAAATATATATATATATCATGGTGTGAGTACTGAGAAGAACGACGATATGAATGTATATAGGGCGGCTTGGGAACTGTTCGAAAAGCCGAGTTATAACCCTTAAACCAAACAAGGACTGGGGCTGTAACCCTTCTCCCGAACAGAACTTAGTCACCATAGATAATAAATATAAAAGGTGCCTTGAATTATTAGTGCGTCATGTGATCGGCTTGGGAAACATGTTCAAGCTTTCCATCTGACCGGCTACGAACAAATAATAAGTGTGAAACAACAAGTGTAAAGATAAGGCCGGTCACCATGGAAAGTTGAGAACAAGTAGCTATGAACAAGTGTCGAGTACAAGTGTGAAACAACAAGTGGGTATTTTGATCACGCAACCACTAATAACTCCCCATTCCCGAATAGTATAAAGGATCCGGACATAACATGTCATGACACGGGGTTCGAAAGCAGGGGGCCAGCCCACTCCCAAGTCCATGTCTATACAAGTACAAGTAACAAATCGAGTCATGTACCAATATACCAAGTAATCTGGAAACAACATCTCATGACAGGATCCGACATATACTAGTCCGTGAAATATCGTGTCTAGAAATCAAGTAAGACACTACGACTGAATCGGATATAGCAGATATCAAGACAATAAAAACTATCAGTGAATGTACTTACCTATAGTCCTGAGCTGATAGGGTGAACAGACGCTCAGAGTGATCACAGACCTAAAATAAGATACTATGAGTCAAACAGGGCTTAATACTGAAAAAGGAAACTAATATAATCCATGAATGCAAGTCTAAGTCAAAACTAGGTCAATCTAGGTCAAAATGAGTCATACTAGGTCATACTGGTTCATACTAGGTCATACTAGGTCACTGGGAGTCATTCCAAGTCAAACTAGGTCGATCGGGATCAACGGTTGACTTACAGTTGACTTTTGGTCAAAAAGTCAACTCTGGTCAACTCTGGTCAACTCTGGTCAACTCTAGGTCAACCCTAGGTCAAACTAATCTAATGTTGACCAACTATTGACTTTCAGTCAACTGGTCAACTCTGGATTGGTTTCGGTCAAATCGGGTCGCTTAAAGACTAAGTTTGACTCTCGGTTGACTTCTGTTGACTTTTGGTCAAAAAGGTCAACCGACGTCAAAACCAGTCTATGAGTACCATATTTGATCATTACCAACCATGAGAATCAAGTTCTAACTCTATCTTAGGCTTCTAACACAAATATCATATTTCTAGGCAAAACTAGTATTTATCCTTCTAAGGTAAATCCCGATACCTTGCCCAATACCAAGGAAACCCTGCAAATACCCATGGTACTAGCCTAGACTTCTTAGGGTAGCTAGATATCAACCCATTTAAGGTTTACCTACCAAGAATTATAGGTATCCTAGGTATCTAGGCCATGTTAGGATACGGGGTACTGATTTACCCTATTACCTATCCTATCTCATGAATTTTACCCTTTTCTCTACCACACTCATCTACACCACTCACTCTCACATGATATACTCCTATATCTCACTCCCATAGGCTCTCCTATAGGTTTCCTATTAGTTTAGATGTAGGCTATACTATAGGGTACTAGGCACACTCACTCAGGCTTTCTCACACACACACAACTCACAAACACTCACACACACAAGGCAAAATACATGGGCTGATTTAAGTGGACTGTGGGGACTGATTTTATGGGGTTATAGGGCTGTTCTTGGCTGTCAAATAGGACAGCCATTGGGTCCTAAGGGACAGCACATAGGTGGGGAGATGGGGGCCTGTTTTGGACTGAATTTGTGGGGGTTAAGTGGACTAAAAGTAGGTGATGTATGGCTGTCATTGGGGGTCAAGTTGGGGCTGAATATAGGCTGTTTTGAGTGTCAAAATGGGACTTATATATATATATGTGAAATAGAGGGGGTATGATGGCTGAATTGTGGGCTGAAAATAGGTGAAATGGGGGCTGTCAAGTGGGGTTGAATGTAGGCTGAAATCAATGGAAAATAGGGGCTGTTTTGTGGGTGTTAATGGACTATAGGTAGGGGGAGAAATGGGGACAGCCATGGGCTGTTTTGGGACAGCAGTAGGGTGGTTTCCCCCCCCCCCCTCTAATTCACTCTCTACCACCTCTCAAACTCCCCTCCACAACTCTCCAACACACAACCATCTACTCCTACTCCAAACAAACTCAAACACCTTGCCTACACCACTCTACCAACACAACACACACACAACCAAGCTCACTCTTGGCCGAACCTGTCAAGCCCCCAACCAACACAAGCATCACACCATCACCTCAAAATATATCCACATAAATAAATATAAGCCATTTATATATATATATATATATATATACATATAGGAAATATGAAATATATATAGAATGATATATATATATATATATATATATATATATATATATATATCCATATATATATACATATAGGAAATATGAATATGTTACATTATGATACATGGAAAAATACATTCTAAACACATGTAAAAATCTGGAATAATAGTTAGAACACACCAAAACTAAAGCACAACAATATACATGTGTCCAAATAGGGGGTTTTTCTATTAGGACACAATCCTACATATTGGACACCTCTAAAAATGCCCAAAGGACACAAAATAGTCTCTAATGGAGACACAACCATGGGAATCATTTCTATGGATTTCCTAACCATTCTATATGAGAGGGAAAACTAATTTAGAGAAGAGATTACCTATTTTTTTTGGAGATGAAACAATGGTGAGCTCTCAAAAATGGAAGGAACCTTTGGAGAAGAAGAAGAAGAAGAAGTGGATGAGAACAAAAGATGTTAATTTCTCTCTCCTCCCCACCCCCTACACAATGTGGCCGGCCACCACATGTCCAAATCCCCTTTTTGACTATTTACAAGTTTGCCCTCCTATTGTTTTATTAGCTCTTTACAAGCTTGCTTAGGGTTTGGGGGTTAAAAATATAAATCTAAAGTTCTAATTAGGTCTAACCTAATCCATGGGGTCATGATTAATCCCTATAACTTTTGATGGTAATATTATGGGCCATGGCTAGCTAGTGTGTGGGCCCGCTAAGGTCAAAACTACCCCGGGTCCCCGAAACAAGTCAAAACAAGTCGGAATGAGTTGAAATTCGAACCCGACTCAAATAACCCCAAAATATTATAATAAATAAATAAATAATTTCAAAATAATTTAAAAGTGAAAAATGACAAAAATACCCCTATTTTTGGAAACTGGGGGTAACAAATCTATCCACCTTAAAAAATTTCGTCCTCGAAATTAAAGCCAAACAATAGTAAAATTTCAAATTCACAAGTCATGGCTAAAAATTTAAAATGATTAAAATTTCAAAAATTGAAGCAGGGATTAAATGACTAAATTTATAAAATTTAAAGTTACTCTCAAATATAAGTCTATCCACCTTAAAAGAATCATCCAAAAACTTAAAACAAAGTAAACATAGAAAATTCATGCAATTTGATAATCGTATGCGTCTGTCCAATAATCATGATACTCAGAACCTCCGTCATGCCAGTGAGCAAGGCTACGATAATCACAGAGTCCTCAACTGCGGTACATACCTCTAGAATTATGGTATTTAAAATTTTTGCATTGCCTCTAGCTTGGCAGCAAAAACCTTAAATTCCTAAACCCTAGGAATACGTCCATAGTCCGACTATATGTCCTCACTCTGCCTGCTAGCATGACCCTAGAGGATTCTAAAATCTCATAATCGAGGCGACCGAGCCCATACGACTTATCTCAAAAAATGTCACATCACAAGAACAAAATTTTACCCAACGAGCAAAGAACAGATAGAATCGAAGTTGAAGACAGTTTATGAGGAAGCAATACGGAAATGAGATCGAAAGATTGGAACCTGCTATCTGCTCTGCTACTGCCTGAGTGGGCTCAACTGCCATGGCAAACGCGCGTCCTTGCTGGCCTCCTCTAGCCTGCCGCACTCTATCCTGGCCCGTCTGTCTGGCTGTACGGGCAGCACAGTCCCTCATCTGGTGATCTGGAGCTCTACAGAACAGACAAACTCCCAGCCTCAATCTACAGACCTCCCCGGTGTGCCCTATCTTCTTACAAAAGGCACACTGGATGGCCTGTCTTTCGCCGTGTCCCTGGTGCTGCTGGGCACACGCCGGTGCCTGCTGGAACTGCAACTGAGGCTGCTGCTGCTGAAACTGCCTCTGCTGGAAGTATGGGTGCTTCGTTCGCCCTGCACTCGAACTAGCTCCTAGAGCGTCGCTGCTCCTCTTCGGCCTGAGGCCGAAGTCCTCCTCTGCAATCTGAGCCTCCATAAGGATCTGCTCGAAGGTCGCGTCTCGTCGCCCAGATGTGCGAGTGCGCACTGTATGATTGAGACCCCTCCTGAACTTTCGGGCCTTGTACCCCTTATCCTGAACCAAACTGGGTATAAACCTGCTCAGGCGGAAGAACTCCGCTGCATACTCGTCCACTGACGAGTTCCCCTGCACCAAACTAGCAAACTGCCCCTCCAAAGCTGTCAAGGCTACATCTGGGTAGAACTTCTCCTTAAAGAGTTTCCTGAAGTCCTCCCAAGATATACCTCTCACTGACGTACGCGGATCCGTACGGTACCAAGTCAGTGCTATGTCAAAGAACTGGCTCGTTGCAGAAGTCACCCACAGAGTTTTCGGAACCTCTGCCAACTCCAGACTCTGCTGGACATCCTTTAGCCAGTCATCCGCGTATAGGATACCCTCGGTACCCTTGAAATCCTGCGGGTTCATCTTCCTGAAGTCGAGATGCGTACCGGGCCTCCCCTGGCCCTGCAGTTGTGCTGGTGCTCCCTGAGCTGTAGCCGGTGCGCCTCTCTCTACTGCTGCCATAGCTAACTGATGTGAGTTCTCCATCGTCTATCGTAGCACCTCTGCCTGCGGTGCTGTGCCTCTGCCTGTGCTCTCTGCGTCTGCAGCATCTGCTGCAGTAGGACCATCATCCCCTCAGCATCTGCCAGTATCGGAGGCGGCGGTAGAAGAACATCAGGAATAACCATAGACGGTCCCGCTGCTGGAGGTGGAAGACCTCCTGGAACCGTCGCTGCTGCTGCTCCCGCCGGAAGGGCAGGAACCGAGATAGCAGCTCCCTCAGCTGTAGCTCCCGCTGCCGGAGGTGGAAGACCTCCTGGGACTGCCACTGCTACTCCCACAGCCGGTGGTGGAAGACCTGCCGGACCTGCCACTGCTACTCCCGCAGCCGGAGGTGGAAGACCTACTGCCGGATCGGGCCTCTCCGGTACAGCGCTAGAACCCGCTGCCTGAGAACGAGCCACCGTCATCCTGAAGATGAATTGAACCCAAGAGATCAATATGGCACAAGATAAGATATTATCAAAGGAGGACAATTGAATTCAAATGCAAGAAGAGTTGTCATGGTAATCAAAAGATCAGAATTTTCCTAAAATGTGATTGAGTAACTCCTACCATACCCTAGATCCTACGTCCTAGTCGCAGGCTCGTAATTAGCGCTCTAAGTCGAGCACCTTTATAAGATCGCACTAATTGCGACACTGACCTGCATGGGCCACCACAAAAACGTGTCACGACCCGCACCCTGAAGAGGGGCACGAGCACGTGGTTACGTCCAGCCTACGCCGCAGAATCGGCGGTAGAACGCTGTATATAGGGTCTATAAATACTACGACTAAAACAGATAAATATACATGTACAGTATATACACTCCGAATGAAGGTGACATAGCAATACAGTCTCAATCACATAATCAAAACTAAAGTAGATAGCATAAAAAGAGAGATGATAGATAAAACAGGAAACGAGTCCAAATCCACAAGTCAGAGCTAACACAACATCCAGAGTCTCAGATAATATAAGTATAAAGATACTACAAACTGAAATATACTAGCTGGCTCGCAGGCCAGGCAAACCTAACTAAACTATGCTACTCAGGGTGAGCAAAGTCCAGTGGCTCTACCAATAAGCCACAGTCTAAATCTAGTCTATCAGACTCAACCCCATAGTAGGTCGGGCAGTCAATCTCAGAGTCATCTGTAAAATTTGTCAACGGTATCCTGTCAGAAAAATAAGCAAGTACAAACACCAACAGCAGTTCCATATGAATTGATAAATTCTATAAGAGACAGTGTAATGAAATACAAGACAAAATCAACTGGAAATATATATATATATATATATATCATGGTGTGAGTACTGAGAAGAACGACGATATGAATGTATATAGGGCGGCTTGGGAACTGTTCGGAAAGCCGAGTTACAACCCTTAAACCAAACAAGGACTGGGGCTGTAACCCTTCTCCCGAACAGAACTTAGTCACCACAGATAATAAATATAAAAGGTGTCTTGAATTATTAGTGCGTCATGTGATCGGCTTGGAAAACATGTTCAAGCTTTCCATCTGACCAGCTACGAACAAATAACAAGTGTGAAACAACAAGTGTGAAGATAAGGCCGGTCACCATGGAAAGTTGAGAACAAGTAGCTATAAACAAGTGTCGAGTACAAGTGTGAAACAACAAGTGGGTATTTTGATCACGCAACCACTAATAATTCCCCATCCCCGAATAGTATAAAGGATCCTGACATAACACGTCATGACACGGGGTTCGAAAGCAGGGGGCCAGCCCACTCCCAAGTCCATGTTTATACAAGTACAAGTAACAAATCGAGTCATGTACCAATATACCAAGTAATCTGGGAACAACATCTCATGACAGGATCCGACATATACTAGTCCGTAAAATATCGTGTCTGGAAATCAAGTAAGACACTACGACTGAATCGGATATAGCAGATATCAAGACAATAAAAACTATCAGTGAATGTACTCGCCTGTGGTCCTGAGCTGATAGGGTGAACAGACGCTCAGAGTGATCACAGACCTAAAATAAGATACTATGAGTCAAACAGGGCTTAATACTGAAAAAGGAAACTAATATAATCCATGAATGCAAGTCTAAGTCAAAACTAGGTCAATCTAGGTCAAACTGAGTCATACTAGGTCATACTGGTTCATACTAGGTCATACTAGGTCACTGGGAGTCATTCCAAGTCAAACTAGGTCGATCGGGATCAACGGTTGACTTACAGTTGACTTTTGGTCAAAAAGTCAACTCTGGTCAACTTTGGTCAACTCTGGTCAACTCTAGGTCAACCCTAGGTCAAACTAATCTAATGTTGACCAACTATTGACTTTCAGTCAACTGGTCAACTCTGGATTGGTTTCGGTCAAATCGGGTCGCTTAAAGACTAAGTTTGACTCTCGGTTGACTTCTGTTGACTTTTGGTCAAAAAGGTCAACCGACATCAAAACCAGTCTATGAGTACCATATTTGATCATTACCACCCACGGGAATCAAGTTCTAACTCTATCTTAGGCTTCTAACACAAATATCCTATTTCTAGGCAAAACTAGTATTTACCCTTCTAAGGTAAATCCCGATACCTTGCCCAATACCAAGGAAATCCCGCAAATACCCATGGTACTAGCCTAGACTTCTTAGGGTAGCTAGATATCAACCCATCTAAGGTTTACCTTCCAAGAATTATAGGTATCCTAGGTATCTAGGCCATGTTAGGATACGGGGTACTGATTTACCCTATTACCTATCCTATCTCATGAATTTTACCCTTTTCTCTACCACACTCATCTACACCACTCACTCTCACATGATACACTCCTATATCTCACTCCCATAGGCTCTCCTATAGGTTTCCTATTAGTTTAGATGTAGGCTATACTATAGGGTACTAGGCACACTCACTTAGGCTTTCTCACACACAACTCACAAACACTCACACCTATGTTACCTGGACTCGAGTACGAGTGTCGGGTACGGGTACATATCCAAGAGTCGGACCCTTCAAAATCATAATTGAAGGACACACGGACTCGGCTAAAAAGGATCCAAATTGTGGATACGGGTACGGGGATACGGCTATTAAAATAGATATTTTTTCTAAAAAATATGGAACTTGAGTATCTCATTCATCTCAAAATCTATATTGAAGATGTTTAATCCAGAAAAATTATCAAAGTGCATAACATTGAAAGAAAGTTTTGGATACTAAATCAAACTTACAAAACATATGAATTTGCACCAGAAACATAAGTACATAACAAGTCCAAAAAAGGCAAAAGATGGTTGCTTTGCTGCATTAAGTCTCCAAGTTCAGATCAGCCAGACCCTGTTGTTAACTTCCCAATTCATTAGTCGTCATCCTCCTCAAATATCATCTTTTCAGTTTGTGGTTCGTGAAGAGAAACTTGTGGTTCCTGAATAGAAATTGCTCCAAATTCACTTGCTTCAATCTCTTCCCCATCTATGGAATATTCATCCCCACCTATAAAAAAAATAACTGATATCAAATTGACCGTTTAATTGAATTATTACATGATAGGTCTATAACTTTAGTTGTTTTCTGAGTCATAGGAAAACTAATAACTTGTCCTTCAACAAAATAAATAAGTGATCATATGGCACTTCTATATATTGTTAACCAATTTAAACAGTGCTTTGAACATGTCTTGATTGGTAACTAAAATCTTTAACATGTCAAAGTTAGCCGTGGGATAAACATTACCCAGCTAGACAACCAATTATTACAGATTTGTAGCAATGATTAACTTTGTTGTGTACATTTCTTCTAAAAATTAAGTAGGGTAGCGAAAAGGACAAGTTGATAACTGTAAAGTTCTCCAAGGCAACTTGGATAGAAGCTAACTACAATGAGGGTTTTGACATTATTGAAACGTTTATTTCAGTCGCTAATATATTCAGCACAGATTATTAGTTTTCTGCCTGTCCATGTGTGACATGAATCCCCTTTAAAATCAGAGACGTGGATATGCTTATATGTTTAAAAAAAAGTTTATCTAGAGAAAACATCAGTTTAGTAATAAAAAAGTTACCAATGTCCCATTCTTTTGTCACTCCTTCTTGATACTCTGGACTTTTTCTTGACAGGAGGCGGAGATTGCAATGCACAAATACTAGATCATCAACTCTTTGGGTTGCCAAGCGACTTCTTTTGATACTTTGGATCATAGAATATGTGCTCCAGTTTCTCTCCGAAGAAGAGGAAGAAGCTGGTTGCCCAAGCAATTTAAAAGCCAAGGCTTGTAGTAAGGGTGTTGATGCGCCATGATTAGCCCACCAAGAAATAGGTTCTTCATACATTCTTCCCTCAATGACATGAGGCTCACTGAAATAGTTAGAACCACTTGAGAAAGCACCATATTCAACATAAACTTTTTGAAGATCATTGGCGTTTTTGAAGAGTTGTTTGAAACATTTGCTCCTATTGATGGAGACCTCCTTATCCTGATGTGGGGCTATCCGGGCTGACCCATTGCTTCCCCCTTGTAGCCAAGCATTAGAATAGTATTTAGGAACCAACGAATGCGCCATGCAATATAAAGGAGTATTGCTCTTGTTCCACCTGGTTTCTAGAATTTGATGAATAACTTCAAAAAAGTTATTCCCACATATTTCATCAGTTTTGTTATGTTCAAAAATAACATTTTTCACATTTTCGATCATACTATCCCACATATCATAAATTAAATGCAAAACAGGAGCATCTGTGTCGGCCAATCTTAGCATGTCAAGGATAGGTTCAGTAAAATTAATCAAATATTCAACTTTGTCCCAGAATGAGTCACTGACAATCGATGCTTTTACCTCACATGCTTTAAGTTCGACCAAAGAGTTGCCATCTCCCCTATATACTTTCCAATCAACATCCATCACCATCTTTTCAAGAGCTGATCTTACTTCTTTCAAACGGATGCACATGATAATGCTTGAAGCAAACCTTGTATCCGCAACTTTTAGCAAAGCCAACTTTGAGTATTTGTTAAATATAAACAAGGCCATACTATGATTGACCACAAAATTTCGAATATTTTGCACTTCATTAATCAAGTCAGAAATCCACTTACATTGCGCATAATGAGAATTCTTTTCCGATGGTGCGCATATGCTTTTTAATGCTAGATTCAAGCTGTGCACTACGCATGGAGTCCAAAATATTGTTGGATGTTTGGTTTCAATAATTAACCCAGCAGCCTTGTAATTACTTGTATTGTCCGTTATAATTTGAACAATATTTTCTTCTCCTACTTCTTTGATTGCTTGCATAAACACATCCGCTACATAGTCTGCATCCTTAGTACATCCACTCGAATCAACTGCTTTTATAAACATTGTCCCAGCTGAAGATACTGCCATAATATTTATCAGTGGTCGTCGCTGCCTATCTGTCCAACCATCTGAAACTATAGAAACACCTTTCTCCTTCCATGTGTCCTTGATAGGTTGGAGTAGATTTTTGACGTGCTCCTTCTCTTGTGCAAGTAATGTTGTGTGGAGTCTATCAAATGTTGGAGGAGCATAACCTGCAAAATTATTGTTTGTTTGACTTTGTAAACATTTTTGAATATAATGAGACAATATTGAACAATAAAAGGAGGAACATAACCTGCTAAATTGTTGTTTGCTAAAGTTTGTATATATTTTCGAATATAAGGGGATTTAGCAATATTGAACGATAAACCGCTCGCGTAAATAGCACGAGCAAATTCTTTGTCAGCAATATCTCTAGTAACAGTATTGAAGGCAACCTCGAGACCCCCCTTTCTTTTCTTTGGTTGCACAAGATCTGTATCTTCAGGTAAAGTAATGTATGCAGCCTTCTTTATTGCATTTGAAACTTCTTGAGCCTTCTTTCGTTCAGCATCTTCATTCTCCTTCTTGAGTGCTTCAAGTATTTCACCTCCGACCACCTTGCAGGCTTCAACTCCATAGTTAGGAAGTCTTAACAAATGTGCTCGCACTTTTGTATAAGACCCGGTCACCTTCTTACTACAGTAGTTGCAAACCCAGCTTCTATTTCCACCTCCACCCGCAGCTAAATTAAGAACTTTTACATGATTCCATAAGGGTTTGTCATCAAATCCTTGAACTTTGTTTGGACGCTGGTTAGAAGAAGACATTGTGCAAAATGTAAAAGAAGAGTTGGAATTGTGAAGACCGAATAGTACTTGGATTTTTTATAGTATTTTTCTTGGTAACTAAATGCTTTCCTTTCTGTTTATGTCAGTAGTGGAGTAGTGGAGCAGCCAAAAATGAACTTCGTTTTGTGTGCATATCTCTTCATCTTTTGTGCTGCATGCTTCAACTTCTGGGTTTTGCATGTGGAGTACTTAGCTTGTTAGCTAGTGGTGGTTGGTCTTCTTTGACCACATTGTGGAGACAAGCATGCAGCATTCATTTTCAGCAAGTGACCAGAGTCACCAGACCACATGTTGATGTCGTTGTCACCAATTAAAGTATTCAACTTGCTGATGTATTATATATATCCAACATACTTTAGTAAGTATTATATATATCCAAATTAAGAAGACCAAGTATTCACTTAAAGTATTCAATTTGCTGATGTAATACATGTTGCTGTCGTTGTCACCAGAAATTGAATGTCCAACTATTATTTTATTAAAGTATTATTTTATTATATATATCCAAATTAAGAAGACCAAGTATTCAATTAAAGTATTTAGTTTGATATGTCCAACTATTATTTTATTTAATTTTAAAACTTTTAAGAAAAAAAAATAAAATAATTAAATATTTGTCTAAATATATAACTTTTAAATTTTAATAATTTATTCATATTATTTGTTTTCCGATATTAAAAAAAAAATCGACCCGAAATTAAATGGTTGGGTCATCTTATATCTTATTTAAATATATTTTAATTAGAATTTGTTATAAACATTTTTTTAGAACTTTGGATACATGTAGTTTAAATATAATTTAAATATTGCATATATTTGATTATAATTTTAAATATTGAATATATTCGGGCAAGGTGCAAATCGAGTTCGAGCCCAAGTCTTTTGATGCTGATAATCTCGTTAACGGGAAGAAAAAAGTCATTACCATGTGGAATGACGAGAAAGATCATAACATTTTTATTTAGGGCTAAAAATCGAACGAACGAGTTCGAACAAAGAGTGTTTGAACTCGGTTTGGCTAAACTATTAAACAAGTTTGATTAGAGTCGAGCTCAAACCCTATTAAACATGGTATATATACCATCTAGGGCTGCAAATGAGCCAAGCCGTTCGCGAGCTGCTCGGATATCGGCTCGATAAAAGCTCGTTTGAGCTCGATTCGTTTAGTAAACAAGCTGAGCTCAAGCTTCATTTTCGAGCTCGTTTAATAAACGAGCCAAGCTCAAGCTTAGAAGTACTTGGCTCGTTTGAGCTCGCGAGCTGGCTCGTTGATGAGCTTGCAAGCTGACTCGTTTAGAAGCTCGTTTAGGAGCTTGTTTAGAAGCTTGTTTGTTCTTTGTTGAACTCTAAATATATGTATATTTGTGTGCATTATATATTTATATGTCCTTAATAATTGATATTAAGGAACTTTTGAATTAATAATATCACATGCACTTGAATTCAAACCTAACTAAATTGAACTCGAGCTCGTTAAGCTTGAAATCAAGGTTAATGAGCTTGAAATAAAGTTGAGCGAGCTTGAAATGAAGCTTATCAAGCTTGAATCAAGCTTACTTATCAAGCCAAACTCGAGCTCAAACCAAACCAAGCTCAAGCTTAATATAAACAAGCTCAAGCCAAGCTCAAGCTCTAAAATAAAAAATTTATCAAGCTCGAGCTTGAGCTCGATTAATTCTAGTCAAGCCAAGCTCAAGCTTACAAAAGCTTGGCTCGGCTTGGCTCGTTTGCAGCCCTAATACCATCATTGTTTGTCGCCCTTAAGTCTTAAAGAATTTGTTATTGAATTACTCATGCTCTTTACATCTTAAATTTACTATCATATAAAGAAGAAAAAGAGAGTAAAATTTCTAAGACAATCCATTAATAAAGACAGCATATACTATGAGGATGCCCTGACATGAGAAATCGAGCTGAGCTCGAGCCTATTTGCTAACAAGACCGAGTCGAACGACCTATAGTCGTACTCGGTTCGAACATCCCTTCGAACAGAAAAAAGAGTCGATCGAGCTCAGTACCGACCAGCCCACGAACGAGCTTTGAACCAAGCTTGGACCGAGCTTTCATTACGAGGATACTTAATTGGTCCAGATATATTAACCATTGTTTGGATGTTTCTTGGAAGTGACAAAATTATTATTTTAAAATATAATTAGTTTTAATTACATAATAAATAATAATAAAAGTAACTATTATTATTTACTATTTACTCTCTATTTCTTTATCCATCTAAGTCATATTCAGGCTAAACTAAATATTTGAACCTACATTATAAATATATATATATATATATAATTTAATTTTTCCTTTAAACAAGCAATATGTTCCTACTTTACCATGTAACTAAATTAAATAAAAATTAAATTAAATAACTCTATTTTCACGTTTCCAGGCTAAATAACACTATAAATTGGCCCGTGAGGATAGAGTTATTTTGTTAGTTATAGTTGCCAGTTGGCAGAATGATTATAAATTCGTAAATTTTTATACGAAGCATCAAATGTTATAAAAAGTACAAAAAAGAAAATAATTTTAGAAATTTGCAAACAAAGAACAGATACAACCTTAGTTCGTTTCAAAATTGTAAAGTCCACAATGTTTTTCAAGTTTTTTACTAAGTCCAAACACCCTCAGTAAAGGTGTTTTGATTTTTTTTAAATTTTTTTTTAAGTTTTCTATACATAATAAAGTTAATTTGGTAAATTTAACTAATACATGAGTTTGTTGTAACGCAGTTGGTTAGAATATATATTTGTAAACCAAAATTTTTGAGATCAAATCTTGTTGGATGTAGTATTTGCTTTTTTTTTAGTGGAAGTAATATCTTTTAAAAAATGCCCCACCAAGATTTTGTGTTAAAAGAGACACATAGTATATACTAGACTACTAGTTATATTTTAGATACGAAATTATTAGTGTATATTATATAAATCAACTTTTTGGTCCTCTTGGCCCTTGGGTCCTGGACGGTCGTCTTAGCTTTTTATTTATAGTTTTTAAATGTCCTTAGGAAAAAAGTTTTGGACTTGACAATTTTGAAATAAACTAAAATGACCTTCTCAAGGTGTATATATTCTTCGTTTACAAACTTCTCAAACAGGGGCGAATCTACATAGGGTCCAAGGGGGACCACGCCCCCCCCCCCCCCCCCCCCCCCCCCCCCCCATTAAAAAAAAAAGTTGATTACTATAGAATGTTTTTACAAGTTTACAATATATATTAGTTTTGCCCATTAATGTCCAAAGAATAAGTTAGCTCAAGTGGTAATGTTTTGGACTTTTAATCTAGAGGTAACAAGTTCAAACCTCACCTCCAACACTTTATTAAATCTTTTATATATAATGTTTTGCTTCCTCTTTTGTGACAATTTGAAAATATTGTCTTTTATTTTTGCTCATTCTTGTTTGAGTTTTAGTATATTTTTTGCTATTAAAGTCCAATTAACATGATAGTTTTAAGGTTTTATATATGTAGTAGTACGGTCCTTCCATAATTTTAATTCTGGCTCCGCCTCTGTTCTCATTTTTTTTACATATATTTTTAAATTTTTTGATAATTTGTATGATTTTTTTTTAAAACTGATTACAAGTTAAGTACAACACTTATGTTTCTTAAACTGCATATTTTTAGCATGACACTTTTTAGCAGAAAATTATTTATTTTACATTGATAAAAATACATTAACAATACCCATTAATAATACTTCAAAACTGAAATATATTACTAACTTACTCTATGGAAAAAAATTTGGAATTCTTCTGAAAGAAGCAATTCAGACCAATATATCATGTGAACATATTGCTAAAGAACACATTGCTTGTTTAAAGGAAAAATAAAATAAAATAAAATAATATATATTTTATTTCACAGCTAGCTGTACAGGACTACAGGTGCCATTTCCTAAGCTGAAAAAAAATAAAGCTACAAAAAGTAAAGCCTGGCCGTCCCTTAGCTCAAAAATTGAAGCAAAATAATAGCACAGACCCCTCTTTTCCAAAACCATCTAAAACTCAGGTTGCCATTTCCTAAGCCAACTCCACGTCTCCACCTCTTCATCTCCCCCCCCTCCTTTTCCAAAACCATCTAGAACCAAACTACAGACCCCTCTCTATCTCTCTCCCTCTCTCACTCAATATCCCAACGGAGAAGAAGAAGAAGAATAAGAAGAGGAGAAGGAGGCACCTATTTTTCTCACCGAGTTTTCAACAACGAAGAAGAAGAAGGACGTCTCCACCTGCCCTCTCCCCTAATTCGGTAGATTCTCCCCTAATTCTTTGAATTTTTCTCATTTATTTGATGTTCTCAAGAGCCGTGTCCGCTAGTCACCCTGACGAGTCCGATCCGGATTTCGTACCCGTACCCGTGTCAGGTCATGTCGACCCGGGTACTTCGGCCTAAAGTGCCGAGTCCGGGTATCATAGACTCACACACACAAGGCAAAATACATGGACTGATTTAAGTGGACTGTGGGGACTGATTTTGTGGGGTTATAGGGCTGTTCTTGGCTGTCAAATAGGACAGCCATTGGGTCCTAAGGGACAGCACATAGGTGGGGAGATGGGGGGCTATTTTGGACTGAATTTGTGGGGGTTAAGTGGACTAAAAGTAGGTGATGTATGGCTGTCATTGGGGGTCAAGTTGGGGCTGAATATAGGCTGTTTTGAGTGTCAAAATGGGACTTATATATATGTGAAATGGAGGGGGTATGATGGCTGAATTATTGGCTGAAAATAGGTGAAATGGGGGCTGTCAAGTGGGGTTGAATGTAGGCTGAAATCAATGGAAAATATGGGCTGTTTTGTGGGTGTTAATGGACTGTAGGTAGGGGGAGAAATGGGGACAGCCATGGGCTGTTTTGGGACAGCAGTAGGGTGGTTTCCCTCCCTCTAATTCACTCTCTACCACCTCTCAAACTCCCCTCCACAACTCTCCAACACACAACCATCTACTCCTACTCCAACCAAACTCAAACACCTTGCCTACACCACTCTACCAACACAACACACACACAACCAAGCTCACTCTTGGCCGAACCTGTCAAGCCCCCAACCAACACAAGCATCACACCATCACCTCAAAATATATCCACATAAATAAATATAAGCCATATATATATATATATATATATATATATATATATATATATATATATATATATATATATATATATATATATATACATATATATATATATATATATATATATATATATAGAATGATATATATATATATATCTATATATATACATATAGGAAATATGAATATGTTACATTATGATACATGGAAAAATACATTCTAAACACATGTAAAAATCTGGAATAATAGTTAGAACACACCAAAACCAAAGCACAACAATATACATGTGTCCAAATAGGGGGTTTTCCTATTAGGACACAATCCTACATATTGGACACCTCTAAAAATGCCCAAAGGACACAAAATAGTCTCTAATGGAGACACAACCATGGGAATCATTTCTATGGATTTCCTAACCATTCTATATGAGAGGGAAAACTAATTTAGAGAAGAGATTACCTATTTTTTTTGGAGATGAAACAATGGTGAGCTCTCAAAAATGGAAGGAACCTTTGGAGAAGAAGAAGAAGAAGAAGTGGATGAGAACAAAAGATGTGAATTTCTCTCTCCTCCCCACCTCCTACACAATGTGGCCGGCCACCACATGTCCAAATCCCCTTTTTGACTATTTACAAGTTTGCCCTCCTATTGTTTTATTAGCTCTTTACAAGGTTGCTTAGGGTTTGGGGGTTAAAAATGTAAATCTAAAGTTCTAATTAGGTCTAACCTAATCCATGGGGTCATGATTAATCCCTCTAACTTTTGATGGCAATATTGTGGGCCATGGCTAGCTAGTGTGTGGGCCCGCTAAGGTCAAAACTACCTCGGGTCCCCGAAACAAGTCAAAACAAGTCGGAATGAGTTGAAATTCGAACCCGACTCAAATAACCCCAAAATATTACAATAAATAAATAAAAAATTTCAAAATAATTTAAAAGTGAAAAATGACAAAAATACCCCTGTTTTTGGAAACTGGGGGTGACAAATCTATCCACCTTAAAAAATTTCGTCCTCGAAATTAAAACCAAACAATAGTAAAATTTCAAATTCACAAGTCATGGCTAAAAATTTAAAATGATTAAAATCTCAAAAATCGAAGTAGGTATTAAATGATTAAATTTATAAAATTTAAAGTTACTCTCAAATATAAGTCTATCCACCTTAAAAGAATCATCCAAAAACTTAAAACAAAGTAAACATAGAAAATTCATGCAATTTGATAATCGTATGCGTCTGTCCAATAATCATGATACTCAGAACCTTCGTCATGCCAGTGAGCAAGGCTACGATAATCACAGAGTCCTCAACTATGGTACATACCTCTAGAATTATGGTATTTAAAATTTTCGCATTACCTCTAGCTTGGCAGCGAAAACCTTAAATTCCCACACCCTAGGAATACGTCCATAGTCCGACTATATGTCCTCACTCTGCCTGCTAGCATGACCCTAGAGGATTCTAAAATCTCATAATCGAGACGACCAAGCCCATACGACTTATCTCAGAAAATGTCACATCACAAGAACAAAATTTCATCCAACAAGCAAAAAACAGATAGAATCGAAGTTCAAGACAGTTTATGAGGAAGCAATGCGAAAATGAGATCAAAAGATTGGAACCTGCTATCTGCTCTGCTACTGCCTGAGTGGGCTCAACTGCCATGGCGAACGCGCGCCCTTGCTGGCCTCCTCTAGCCTACCGCACTCTATCCTGGCCCGCATGTCTGGCTGCACGGGCAGCATAATCCCTCATCTGGTGATCTGGAGCTCCACAGAACAGACAAACTCCCAGCCTCAATCTACAGACCTTCCCGGTGTGCCCTATCTTCTTGCAGAAGGCACACTGGATGGCCTGCCTCTCGCCCTGTCCCTGGTGCTGCTGGGCACACGTCGGTGCCTGCTGGAACTGCTACTGAGGCTGCTGCTGCTGAAACTGCCTCTGCTGGAAGTATGGGCACTTCACTGGCCCTGCACTCGAACTAGCTCCAAGAGCGTCGCTGCTCCTCTTCGGCCTGAGGCTGAAGTCCTCCTCTGCAATCTGAGCCTCCATAAGGATCTGCTCGAAGGTCGCGTCTCGTCGCCCAGATGTGCGAGTGCGCACTGCATGATTGAGACCCCTCCTAAACTTTCGGGCCTTGCACCCCTCATCCTGAACCAAACTGGGTGCAAACCTGTTCAGGCGGAAGAACTCTGCTGCATACTCGTCCACTGACGAGTTTTTCTGCACCAAACTAGCAAACTGCCCCTCCAAAGCTGTCAAGGCTACATCTGGGTAGAACTTCTCCTTAAAGAGTTTCCTGAAGTCCTCCCAAGATATACCTCTCACTGACGCACGCGGATCCGTGCGGTACCAAGTCAGCGCTATGTCAAAGAACTGGCTCGTTGCAGAAGTCACCCACAGAGTTCTCGGAACCTCTGCCAACTCCAGACTCTGCTGGACATCCTCTTGCCAGTCGTCCGCGTATAGGATACCCTCGGTATCCTTGAAATCCCGCGGGTTCATCTTCCTGAAGTCGAGATACGTACCGGGCCTCCCTTGGCCCTGCTGCTGTGCTGGTGCTCCCTGAGCTGTAGTCGGTGCGCCTCTCTCCACTGCTGCCATAGCTAACTGATGTGAGTTCTCCATCGTCTGTCGTAGCACCTCTGTCTGCGGTGCTGTGCCTCTGCTTGTGCTCTCTGCGTCTGCAGCATCTGCTGCAGTAGGACCATCATCCCCTCAGCATCTGCCGGTATCGGAGGCGGCGGTGGAAGAACATCAGGAATAACCATAGACGGTCCCGTTGCTGGAGGTGGAAGACCTCCTGGAACCGTCGTTGCTGCTGCTCCCGCTGGAAGGGCAGGAACCGAGATAGCAGCTCCTTCAGTTGTAGCTCCCGCTGCCGAAGGTGGAAGACCTCCTGGGACTGCCACTGCTACTCCCGCAGCCGATGGTGGAAGACATGCCGGACCTGCCACTGCTACTTCCCGCAGCCGGAGGTGGAAGACCTCCTGCCGGATCGGGCCTCTCCGGTACAGCGCTAGAACCCGCTGCCAGAGAACGAGTCACCGTCATCCTGAAGATGAATTGAACCCAAGAGATCAATATGGCACAAGATAAGATATTATCAAAGGAGGACAATTGAATTCAAATGCAAGAAGAGTTGTCATGGTAATCAAAAGATCAGAATTTTCCTAAAATGTGATTGAGTAACTCCTACCATACCCTAGATCCTACGTCCTAGTCGCAGGCTCGTAATTAGCGCTCTAAGTCGAGCACCATTATGAGATCGTACTAATTGCGATACTGACCTGCATGGGCCACCACAAAAACGTGTCACGACCCACACCCTGAAGAGGGGCACGAGCACGTGGTTACGTCCAGCCTACGCCGCAGAATCGGCAGTAGAACGCTGTATATAGGGTCTGTAAATACTACGACTAAAACAGATAAATGTACATGTACAGTATATACACTCCGAATGGAGGTGACATAGCAATACAGTCTCAATCACATAATCAAAACTAAGGAAGATAGCATGAAAAGAGAGATGATAGATAAACAGAAAACGAGTCCAAATCCACAAGTCAGAGCTAACACAACATCCAGAGTCTCAGATAATATAAATATAAAGATACTACAAACTGAAATGTACTAGCTGGCTCGCAGGCCAGGCAAACCTAACTAAACTATGCTACTCAGGGTGAGCAAAGTCCAGTGGCTCTACCAATAAGCCACGGTCTAAATCTAGTCCATCAGACTCAACCCCATAGTAGGTCGGGCAGTCAGTCTCTGAGTCATCTGTAAAATTTGTCAACGGTATCCTGTCAGAAAAATGAGCAAGTACAAACACCAACAGCAGTTCCATATAAATTGATAAATTCTATAAGAGACAGTGTAATGAAATACAAGACAAAATCAACTGGAAATATATATATATATATCATGGTGTGAGTACTGAGAAGAACGACGATATGAATGTATATAGGGCGGCTTGGGAACTGTTCAAAAAGTCGAGTTACAACCCTTAAACCAAACAAGGACTGGGGCTGTAACCCTTCTCCCGAACAGAACTTAGTCACCACAGATAATAAATATAAAAGGTGCCTTGAATTATTAGTGCGTCATGTGATCGGCTTGGGAAATATGTTCAAGCTTTCCATTTGACCGGCTACGAACAAATAACAAGTGTGAAATAACAAGTGTGAAGATAAGGCCGGTCACCATGGAAAGTTGAGAACAAGTAGCTATGAACAAGTGTCGAGTACAAGTGTGAAACAACAAGTGGGTATTTTGATCACGCAACCACTAATAACTCCCCATCCCCGAATAGTATAAAGGATCCGGACATAACACGTCATGACACGAGGTTCGAAAGCAGGGGGCCAGCCCACTCCCAAGTTCATGTCTATATAAGTACAAGTAACAAATCGAGTCATGTACCAATATACCAAGTAATCTGGGAACAACATCTCATGACAGGATCCGACATATACTAGTCCGTGAAATATCGTGTCTGGAAATCAAGTAAGACACTACGACTGAATCGGATATAGCAGATATCAAGACAATAAAAACTATCAGTGAATGTACTCGCCTGTGGTCCTGAGCTGATAGGGTGAACAGACGCTCAGAGTGATCACAGACCTAAAATAAGATACTATGAGTCAAACAGGGCTTAATACTGAAAAAGGAAACTAATATAATCCATGAATGCAAGTCTAAGTCAAAACTAGGTCAATCTAGGTCAAACTGAGTCATACTAGGTCATACTAGTTCATACTAGGTCATACTAGGTCACTGGAAGTCATTCCAAGTCAAACTAGGTCGATCGGGATCAACGGTTGACTTACAGTTGACTTTTGGTCAAAAAGTCAACTCTGGTCAACTCTGATCAACTCTGGTCAACTCTAGGTCAACCTTAGGTCAAACTAATCTAATGTTGACCAATTATTGACTTTCAGTCAACTGGTCAACTCTGGATTGGTTTCGGTCAAATCGGGTCGCTTAAAGACTAAGTTTGACTCTCGGTTGACTTCTGTTGACTTTTGGTCAAAAAGGTCAACCGACGTCAAAACCAGTCTATGAGTACCATATTTGATCATTACCACCCACGGGAATCAAGTTCTAACTCTATCTTAGGCTTCTAACACAAATATCCTATTTCTAGGCAAAACTAGTATTTACCCTTCTAAGGTAAATCCCGATACCTTGCCCAATACCAAGGAAATCCCGCA
>JANAVB010030220.1:29721185-29828685 GCA_029216955.1 Iris pallida
TGGGTATACAAAGACACTTACCATGTCTAAGTGTACCATCTTCATGAATACACAACTCTGGTCTTCGGCCTGTCTTACACTCTGCTCTGAGTCGCTGAAGCTTGGAATCTGCTGACTACGCCATCCGGATCCTCTCAACTATAGTGGACTGAACCTGCATGCTGGCCATCAATGCCACACTGGAAGGGAGAACAACTTTAATACCCATCTTCTGAAGATCTGCTAACAGCTCTGGTTGCGCTGTTAGGAAATAAACTCCGACTCTCCTGCTCAATGCATCTGCAACGACGTTGGCCTTCCCGGGGTGATACTGTAAGTTGACATCATAATCCACAAGAAGCTCCAGCCACCTTCTCTGACGCATGTTAAGATCCTTCTGGGTGAAAACATACTTCAGGCTTCTGTGGTCGGTGAAAATCTCCACCCTATCTCCGTACAAGTAGTGCCTCCACAACTTAAGTGCAAACACTACTGCTGCCAGCTCCAAGTCATGGGTTGGGTAATTCCTCTCATGATCATGAAGTTGTCGTGATGCATAAGCTATTACCTTCCCATGCTGCATCAGAACACATCCTAGGCCTCTGCCTGAAGCATCACAATATACTGAGAATCCTCCGGTTCCATCTGGAAGTACGAGGATAGGAGCCGTCATCAAGCCTCGCTTCAACTGCTCAAAAGAACTCTGACACTCTGCTACCCAAGCAAACTGCACCTCCTTGTGGGTCAATTGGGTCAATGGTGCCGAGATCCGGGCAAAGTCCGAAATAAATCGCCGGTAGTAGCCGGCCAATCCAAAAAAACTGCAAACTTCTGCAACGGTGCTGGGCACTGGCCATGACTCAATAGCCACAATCTTCTGGGTATCCACTTCTACTCCTCCTCGAGTGATGATGTGACCCAAGTACGAAATACGATCGAGCCAGAACTCGTATTTACTGAACTTGGCATATAACTGGTGCTCCCTGAGAGTCTGAAGAACCACACGGAGATGCTGCTCATGCTCTGCCTCACTCTTGCTGTAGACCAGGATGTCATCCAAGAACACAATCACAAACTGATCCAAATAAGGCATGAAAATACGATTCATGAGATCCATGAATACAGCCGGTGCATTGGTCGCTCCAAATGGCATAACAAGGAACTCCCAATGCCCGTATCTCGATCTAAAAGCTGTCTTCGGGATGTCCTGCTCTCTGACCCTGATCTGGTGATATCCTGAGCGCAAGTCGATCTTCGAGAATACTGCTGACCCTTTGAGCTGATCAAACAAGTTATCTATCCTCGGGAGAGGATATCTGTTCTGGATTGTCACTGAGTTCAAGGTACGATAATCAACACATAACCTGGACGTACCATCCTTCTTTTTCACAAGAAGCATCGGGGCTCCCCAAGGCGATCCACTAGCACGAATAAATCCCTTGGTCCTAAGTTCTTCAATCATCTTGTACAAGATCTCCAATTCTGAAGGCACCATCCTGTAGACTCTCTCTGACACTGGGGCTGTCCCGGGAATCAAGTCTATAGTGAACTCGATCTCCCGCTCTGACGGTATACCTGGAAGCTCTTCTGGGAAAACATCTGGAAACTATTCGACTATCCGGGACAACTGCACTGCTGCTACTGCCATCCGCAACACTGGAGGAGAAGGCTCAACCTCGCCCCAGGAGAAGGAAAACTCTGGCTCGCCTGGAATGCTAAAAATAACTCTACCAACATGGCAGTCTATTCTAGCATACTGGTTTCTCAACCAATCCATCCCTAAGACCACATCATAATCGGCCATCGGAAATTCTATCAATCTAGCAGGAAATTCCTTACCGCTAACTACGATTCGACACGAGAAAAATACCCTATCGACTCCCACAAGTCCGTTACCAGTAAGTATATTAAGCCTTACCGATAATGACTCGGGCTCCAATCCTATCCGTGTCGCGAATCATGCAGACATAAAAGAATATGATGCACCAGAATCAAATAAAGCTGAAGCTGGAAAGGAGTTGACGAGAATAGTACTGCCACTACCTCTCCTGGTGCCAATCCTTCCTCTGTGGTCATCACCATAGCCTGACCATGCCCTCGGGGTGCTGGTCCCCTCTGTTGAAATCTTCGTTGCCTGTTCTGACTCTGGGCTTGGACTTGTACATACTGCTGGGGGTTCTGCTGCTGGAATACCTGGGACTGAGGCGGC
Source organism: Iris pallida (assembly GCA_029216955.1). Lineage (NCBI taxonomy): Eukaryota > Viridiplantae > Streptophyta > Magnoliopsida > Asparagales > Iridaceae > Iris > Iris pallida. The sequence goes on from JANAVB010030220.1 coordinate 29,723,374, forward strand.
AAGGGCCTCGACAATGGATACTGCTGCTGCTGGACCGGAGCTGGTCCTCTCACCGAAGAGCTAGAAAGGTTGGACGATGATGAATCACCCCTATTCGGGCAGGATCCAACCCTATGGTCTGCTGCTCCACAAGCCAGACACAATCCCTGTGCCCTACGACACTCTGCCACTACATGGCCTGGCTTCCCACAATGAGAACATCCCACTGCGAAAGTCTGCTTCTGCTTCTGCTGCTGAGGGTACGTCGGGGCCGAATGCTGAACCGACGTCACTGAGGCTGCTCGCTTCGGAGCTCTAATAGTCAAAGCCCTGGCTGTCGGGGCTGGGGCTGAAGACTGATTCATCTGGCCGTGGGATCTCTTCCGATCTCCGACCCTATCCACAATCCTCTGGGAGGTATACTCATGCCTCCTAGCTGCTCTCAAGACTGCATCAAAAGTCTGATGCTCAAACTGCTCAACTGCCAATAGAATCTCCAGGTGAAGCCCCCGCTGAAATCGCTGGGCTCTATCATACTCGGTTGCCACCAAGGTGGGAGCAAACCGACTGAGTCTCGAAAACTCGATCGCATATCCGTCGACCGTCCTGCCCACCTGCTTCAGATTGGTGAACCTCGTCTGTAGATCATACCGAGCTACAGCATCAAAATACTTGGTCTAGAATCTCTCTCTGAACACCGCCCAAGCAATGGGTGCTGCTAATCCAACGGCCTGAGCCGCCCACCAGCTGCGGGCAAGATCTAGCAACTGTAGGCGCACCACGGCTACCTTCTCGTTCTCTGGGGTCCTGGCTGCTTCTAGAATTACCTTTGTGTCCTGAAGCCAAGCATCTGCAGCGATAGCATCTTCACTACCGTCGAAGAAGGAAGGGTTCAAGCGCTTGAAGCTGTTGGCCGCGCTGTTACCCTGATGACTTCCTCTGGTCAAAGCATCCGTCACTGCCTGGTGCAAGGCATCTCCTCGACGATCTTGGGAAGCTATCAAGGTCCTGACGAGTCCTACCAAAGTGCCATCATCAGGCTCGGCAGGCTGAACCGGCTGGACTGGTGGCTCTTCGTCAGAAGGCACGACTCTGGAGGCTACTCCGGAATACTGGACTTGATCTCCTGGTTGCGGCTGGTCCACGGGAAATGCTCTGCCTTGCTGACCGGCAGGTCCAGGAACAATGCCACTGAAGAAGACGACATGGAAAACAATAATGAAGGACCAAGACAGATCAACGATACAAGCATATGATCAGGACAAGAATCCAGGGATTCAGAAGATACGAGCAAAGATCAAGGGCGAATACTGATTGAGACATCTATTCGGTAAACCCTCACATATCTTGATTTACAAGACTTGTATGGACCACCACTTAAACCATGTCACGCCCCAGAACCAGAATACTGGAGAGCGGGGGCAGACATAGCCAGCTACGTATATGAATGGAATCCATCTCGCTATACGGTCACGGCTGTCTAGATACATGAGGGTTTACTACAAGCCAACAGTCTCCTATGGTCATGAACAAGCCTAGTGTCTCAATCACAAACAAGTAAGTAAAGTCACAAGATGTATGATCATTAAATATACAATAATAAGGCGTCCCAAATATTATATATTCAGCTGATCATGAAGCTAGTTATTACAAAATATTAGGACTAGCAAGAGTTTAGTCATACATGATCAACCCTAGGATCTGTCAATCATGTTACAGCCCGTAGGCAGACAATAAGTAAGTGCAATCGAGCTAAACAAGTGCTCGTCGGCTAAGCGCCTCAAAAGAATATTTTTACAATAAAGTGGGAGATCAAAAATAAACCCACTCGTTGCCCTGGTTATGTCTAGTCGCCACCATCGGGCTGGAAAGTCGGTAGATCCTCTAGAGGTGCTCCGAAATCTGGCCATACAAAACCAGCTGGGTCAGATCCCAGAAAGAGCAAGTGCCGCAAAGGAAGCTTCACTTAGGAACTAAAACTAGCAATTAGCACAGAAGATAATAATATATAGTAAAACTGGAGAAAATATAACATCACGGGGATATACGGTAAGATAACCATGGGACCATTCAGATAACCAGGTTACAATCCTTAAACCAAACAAGGACCGAGATTGTAACCCTTCCTCTGAACCGAACTTGGTTTCTCCTATTTATCAGCAAGATAATATAAGAAGTCAGAGCATGTAACAATTTATACAGGATAAAGACTAGACAGATTATTCCTCATTCAATCAATCACGGCCAAGCAATGAGTACGACTTGATACTTTAACTAACTAGGGTTATCACAGGCCTAGTTACTAGCAAGATGCAGTGAGATTATTCCACAGCCACAAGCCCTGCAGACCATCCAGGTTACCCAGGTCGAAAATTAGGGGTTGAATTCAGGTGGGTACATAGTCCAGGAAACGCATGTACCCTTAGGTAGCTTGAAGGGTGCAACACATGATAGTGTGCTGGAAATGTGTCCTACTCGACGGCAGGCTACAGATCCCAGGCGCGCCCAGGTAACGGGATTGCCTGTAGCTGGAAGATCTCTTTATGACTAATGTATTAATCTAGTTATTAGCCTTAGTCCATTTCAGTAGGTACTCCTGACCGTGGTACTCAGGAGTCCCGTCCTAGACATGATACAAGACAGGACTGGATTATTTGTATAAGCACAATCGCCCACGGTGTCTAGGTTGTTTATACAGGTCATGTTATGTCAGGTAGCCGTCGCAACAGCTTATCAAGGTATATCATGTCAGGTTATCATATCGGGTGTACTGGTCAAGAGTGTGCCACGACGGGCCACTATCAGGTCATATCATATTCACTTGTCTGGAGTGCACCACGACGGGTCACTTTTGTGTTCAGGTACATGTGCAAGGCATCATAGTGCAAGCATTCAATCAGGAGACCCAATTACACTGAGGTTACAAGACATGAGTTAATAATACTAAATAAATAATAGCAATAATAATAAAATAACAAGACAATGTGTGGGGAGGAGTCATGCGGCCCAACGAGAGACGAATCCATACAGCAGGCAGGAGGGACAACCCATGCGGCTGGAGGAAGGGGGTACTCATGCGGCTAATGGCGGAAAACTTATGCGGCTAGAAATTTCAGAGTCATGTGGCTGAGAGGGCTCGGGTCCTCATGCGGCAAGAAGAAGACTGCAGTATATGCGGCCATCGAGGATCAATGCCTATGCGGCTCTCAAGGGAAGGGGGTTCTCATGCGGCTGGGACGAGCCAGGGTACATGCGGCCAGGTCAAGTGAAGTCCCATACGGCCAGCGGGGATCGGCCCTTATGCGGTTCAAGGTCCAAAGCCCATGCGGCTCAGGGAGAAGGAGGCATATGCGGCTAGCGGAAAGCAAGTCCATGCGGCTCAAGAGGAGCGGAGTATTATGCGGCTGGGGTCGAGCGAGTTTTTACGGCTAGATGAGTTCGTCCCTCATGCGGCTCAAGTACTTCCAATCATACGGCTGAAGAGAACACTTGCCGCATGAAATATTCATGCGGTCAAGTCAAGCACAGTTCATCTTCTCCAAAATTCTGAGAAGAAGAACACCATGAGAGCCAAGTTCTCAAGCTCCATAACTCCATCATCCGGAGCCCAAATCCAAACTTCCATAGGTCAAAACAGGGCAGAATGGAATGCTCTACAACATGGAACCATCAAAACTCAGAAATAACAAGATTAAGTAGATCAAAACCCAAGAATTCTGAAAATAAAGTAAACTTAGATCTACAAGAATCTAGCCATGAAAAATAGAAATGCCAAGTATTAAAGTAAGTTAAAATGCTGTAAGGAAGAGAATGAAGCAATAAAATTGGAGTTCCTCCATGAAGCAAGTTGCACTTGCCTAGACCCCTCTCTCTCTCTCTGGTAGGTGAAGAATTAATGGAGGAAGGAAGAAGAGGTTAATGAAGAGAGAGAAAGAAGAATGGGTTAATAAATGGTAGTGGTGGTGGTAGGTAGGGGGTTCACCCTTAGTTCATAATGAACCAAGCAAACCGAGCCAAGCCGAACCAACCCAAGAATAAACCAAGCCAAGAAGGAAGCTAAGCAAGAAATCATGAAAATATATGATAAAATACGTACACGTATTCCAAAATATGTAATACGAACCACAGGCATTACATTTGGACATATGCGACTGGTGATATTTTCATATGGGGCCAAGGCTGGCCTATGCGGCCAAGCCAATAAATCTAGTGGCCTAAGCTAAATAATTAATAGTGCATGAGAGGTCATGCGGCCAACATGTGTTGGTAATGCAATTAATATAGTGTATGAGGCCATACGGACAACATGTGTATTACCATGCGGCCAGCTACTGGTTTTTAAGCAAGAATGTTAATGCATTTGCTAATGCAAAGTGCATGCATTAATTGCTAACTTAAGAATTCCCGTGCATTAATTCCCATGCTAACTTAAGAATTCCCATGCTTAAGAATTCTAATGCATTATTAAATGCATTCATGCATTATTAAATGCCCTTCAGTATAAAGGCCATGTGGCCAGGAGTTATTTTCCTTATGCGGCCAACTTTAATTCTAAGCATGCAATTGCATGCAAAATGCATACAAGTTAAAAAAAAAATGCTTACAACATGCAAACACTTAATCCATGCCCATGCGGCCAACTTTAATTTCTAAAGGCCATAGCATATGCGGCCAGGTTATATTCCATGCGACCAAGAATGGCTAAGGCCATATGCGGCCAGTTAATTTATGTAAGCATGCAAGTGAATGCATGCAAAGCTAATTAAAGCATACAAAGCTAATTAATGCATGCAAAGCTAATTAATGCATGCAAAAATGCAATTGGCCGTGCGGCCAGCTAAGCTTGCCATATGCGGCTAACTTTGGATTGGCCTATGCGGCTCAGGCAAAAGCCAATGGCCTATGTGGCCAAGGCTATTAATCATGCAATTAATTAATGGCCAGGCAAACAGCAATTGCCATGCGGCAAACAAGTGATTGCTCATGCGGTCCAGCAAATAAACACTTAGACGTGGCCAGCTAATGCATGCAATTAAATATTCAATTTAAGTGGCTATGCGGCTCAGAGCAAAATGCTCATGCGACTCAGAGTATAATTAATGGCTCCCACAGAGAACATATCCATGAAAAATACCATGGCCTCCATGCTCCTCCAAATAACAATAGAAACCCAAATCCAAACTTCCGTAGGTCAAATTTGGACAAAATCGAATTCTCTACAACATGGAACCATTAACTAACAAAATATGCAAGTTTGATAGATCAGAACTCATGAAAACCGAAAATACCACAAAATTAGATCTACAAGAAATTAACCACAGAAATAAAAAATGCTAAGTACTAAAGTGGATTAGAAACACATGAAGAAGACAATGGAACAATAAAAATGGAGTTTCTCCATGAAGCAAGATGCACTTGCCTAAGCTCTCCACTCTCTCAGGTTGGTGGAGAAGTAATGGTGAAGAAGAAGAAGAAGTAATGGAAAAGAATTAATGAGGAGAGAGAAAAGAGTGGGGGTTAATAAATGGTGATGGTGGTGGTAGGTAAGTGGGTTGGTTCTCCAACAAAACCGAACCAAGCCAACAAGCCAAACCGAACCAAGATGAACCCATCAATGAAATGCCAAAATAAATCAAGCAGGGAGACATGCAATACATGTCAAAATACGTACACGTATACCGAGATATGTAATACGAACAATGGATATTACAGTCTACCACTCATCAGCTTCGGGACTGCCCAGTAGCCAGGGTACCAGGTGCCGGACCACCGTCTAGAGGACCGTCGCTTCCGACTCAGCAGCAGAGGTTTGGGCAACATCTGCAGCAGCAGAAGGGACCCCAGGGGAAGGCTTATAGTCAGGCTCTTGAGGCAGAGCCGGAGCAGGTTTCGGAGCCAGATTATTTGGCTGACGTCATCACAGGTCATGTTTATTTGCATACTTTTCTAGCTCTATGCTTGTTTGATTCCGGTGCATCATATAGCTTACTGTCATTAGAGTTTTTGCATAAACACCACTTAGTAGCTACCCCTACCGAGGAGATGAGTAGAGTAATAACGGGAGGAGGACTAGTGCCCATTAGAGCTATCTATAGATGCTCTATTACTATAGCTGGGAGAGAGTTTAGGGGACGATTCTTTGTGATGCCACTCCCCGGGTATGATATCATATTGGGGTGGACTGGCTTAGCTATGCCCATGCAGCTATAGACTATCATGAGGGTAGTATTCTGTCCAGTCCCCCAGGCACGGCACCATTCAGTGTCAGGAGGACAAGGCCGAAGATCAGCCTAGAGCCGAACTGTTGTGTGATAGTTGAGGAGTTAGCACCGCCACACCCTATTATTAGGGAGTTTATGGATGTTTTTCCAGAGGATCTTCCAGGACTTCCGCCTGAAAAAGATGTGGAGTTCACTATAGATTTAGTACCGGGTTCATCACCAGTATCCCGGGCTTGCTATAGAGTAAACCCCAAGGAGGCCGTAGAGATGAAGGAGCAGATTGATGACCAGTTGAAAAAGGGTTTCATTCGATCTAGTGCTTCTCCATGGGGAGCGCCACTGCTCTTTCTGCCCAAGAAGGATGGTACAGTTCGGTTGTGTATTGACTACCGGGCATTGAATACCATCACCATTAAGAACAAATATCCTCTGCCCATGATAGATGATTTGTTCGACCAGTTGAGTGGGGCGAAGGTATTTTTCAGGATAGATTTAAGATCAGGTTACCACCAGGTGAAAGTCAGGGCTGCAGACATCCAGAAGACGGTGTTCAACACAAAGTACGGGCAATACGAGTTTTTAGTGATGCCATTTGGTCTCACAAATGCGCCAACTGTCTTTATGAACTTGATGAATAAGATATTTCACCAGTATCTGGATAAGTTCGTCGTAGTATTTATCGACGACATCCTGATATACTCGAAGACGCCGGAGGAGCATGCGGAGTACTTGCGAAAAGTTTTAGAGATTCTGAGGCATGAGAGGTTGTATGCCAAATTGTTGAAGTGCGAGTTCTTTTTGGACCGAGTGGAGTTTCTCGGTCATGTAGTTACTGGAGAGGGGATCTCGGTGGATCCCAGGAAGATTGCTATCGTTGAGACATGGAAGGCTCCGACGTCAGTTTCAGAGATCAGAAGCTTTCTGGATTTAGCCGGCTATTATAGGAAGTTCGTCCAGGACTTTGCTAGTATAGCTGAACCCATGACAAAACTGACGCGGAAGGACGCAGAGTACATCTGGTCAGAGGACTGCCAGGCAGCATTTGAGGAGCTGAAGAGGAGGCTGACGACCGCTCCAGTTCTGACATTACCTTCAGGGTCTGGAGGTTTCACCATATACAGCGATGCTTGGGAAAAGAGGCTAGGATGTGTCCTACAGCAGCATGGGAAAGTGATTGCTTATGCATCTAGGCAATTACGGACTCATGAGCAGAACTATCCTACCTATGACCTATCCATGACCTAGAGTTAGCTACGGTGATCTTTGCACTCAAGTTATGGAAACACTACTTATACGGAGAGCGTGTGAAAATCTTTACTGACCACAAGAGCTTGAAGTATCTGTTCACACAGAAAGAGCTGAACATGAGACAAAGACGATGGTTGGAGTTGATGAAGGACTTTGACATCGATTTACAACCCAGGGAAGGCAAATGTGGTAGCGGATGCGCTGAGCAGGCATCCGATGGCATGGTATCTGATAATAGATCGACATTTGCGGGAAGAGCTGGAGAAGCTCGGTATCGAGATGGTTCGGCCAGGATCAGTGATACAGATGATGGCGCTTGATATTCAGTTAGGTTTGATGGAGCAGATCAAGGAGGCACAGTCTACAGATGAGAGCCTTCGCAGACTTCGAGCCCAGGCTTTAGCTGGATTGCTGGATGACTTCACCATAGCAGAGGATGGATCCTTGAGGCATGGCAGTCGGTTATACGTGTCGAAGGGAGAGCTGATAGAGGCTGTCTTGCAGGAGGCGCACCGATCTCGATATTATATTCACCCTGGTGCCAACAAGATATACCGTGACTTACGAAAACATCTTTGGTGGCACGAAATGAAGAGGGGTGTATCATATTTTATTTCGAGATGCCTAGTTTGCCAGCAGGTCAAGGTGGAGCGCCAGAGGCCAGTTGGTCTATTACAGCCGTTACCCATTTTCGAGTGGAAGTGGGAACACATTACGATAGACTTCGTCTCAGGGCTTTCTCGTTCTCAAGGAGGGAAGGATGCTATTTGGGTCATCGTGGACAGGCTGACGAAGTGTGCGCACTTCATACCCTTCAAGGTGGGGCTCTCCACCGAGAAGTTAGCGGAGCTATACATGCAGCAAATAGTTCGCTTGCACGGAGTACCAGTGAGCATCGTGTCAGACCGAGATAGCAGATTCACGTCCCACTACTGGAGGAGCTTGCAGGAAAAATTGGGCAGTCGGCTCAAGTTCAGCACAGCGTACCACCCGCAGACAGATGGGCAGTCCGAGAGGACGATACAGACGCTAGAGGATATGCTGAGGACTTGCGTGCTGGACTTTGGCGGATCATGGGAGAGCCATCTGTACTTGGTAGAGTTTTTATACAACAACAGCTACCAAGCCAGTATCGGTATGTCTTTTTTCGAGGCACTATATGGACGACGATGCCGTACACCGCTCTTTTGGGATGATGTTGGGAACAGAGTTATGCTTGGGACAGAGATAATCACGGATGCAGCAGAGAAGGTCGGGGTGATCAGAGACAGGCTCAGAGTCGCTCAGGACAGGCAGAAATACTGGGCCGATGCTAGTCGCAGACCGATGGAGTTTGTTGACGAAGATATGGTGCTAGTGAAGATATCACCTACTAGAGGGACGATCCGGTTCGGACGAGGAGGCAAGTTGAGCCCCAGATATATTGGGCCGTTCGAGATACTTGACAGGATCGGAGAGGTAGCTTACAGGGTTGCACTTTCACCCAATCTAGCAGGAGTTCACGATGTCTTTCATGTATCTCAGCTGAAGAGATACGTTCCGGACCCCAGCCATGTACTAGATCATTCAGAGTTGGAGATCGGACCGAGCATCACTGAGCAGCCAGTGGAGATATTGGACAGAAGGGAGAAGAGGCTGAGGAACAAGGTTATACCCTTTGTACGAGTAGCTTGGAGCCGTCACTCTCCGGGTGAATCTACTTGGGAGAGGGAGTCGGACATGAGGGAGAGATATCCTTACTTGTTCGACCCAACAGCCGCGAGGGAACCACTCGTTCCCGCTTGATACCCTAGAGGTTAGTCTTAATAGTAGCCTTAGTCATTTATTTGCATTGCTGGTTATATTAGAATATTTGTAGAGTTTTCTATCCTTGTGAATTTCGAGGACAAAATTTTTCAAGGAGGAAAGATTTGTAAACCCCTAGATTTCAAAATAGTATTTTTAATCATAAATAGCATTTATATATTTAAAATGAATTAATATAATTATTAGGAATTTTTCTAGAATTTTTAAATAATTTTTAGTTAATTTTTAAGGCAAAATATTTTATTTTGTAAATATTTGAATTGTTTTAATATCGAATTACAATTTATTGATTTGTTTTAATATTGATTTACAAATATATGATTTGTTTTAATTGAGGTTTGCAAATTGTATTTGCAAACCGATAGGAGTAGGGTTATTTTGCAAAGCCCCAAACTTTGGGGGCCTTGCTGCAAACCTACCATCACCCCGCCTCCCCCCTTCCCGTTCTTTTCTCTCCTCCATGACCGACCGACGACCGGGCTGACCACCGCCCCGACAACCCGGCCGACCTAACCCCCTTTTCGACCGCCCTACCCTCCCTATAAATACCCCCCGACCCAAAACCCTAACCCTAATCTATTTTTCGACCACCCCTGCCTAGCCTAACCGCCGCCCCCACTTCTCCTTCTCCGGCCACTCGCCGAAACCCTAGATTTAGTCTAGCCACCACCACCGTCCACTTTCCGACGAGCGACCACCCCCATCTAGTTCACCTCAACCAGACGAACCCCCTCCGTTTTTCTCCGACCGCCCCGCGACTCCTCCACCCTATAGCAGCCCCGTTCTTCGACCCGAAGTCGGACACATACGTGTCACCCTCCCTTCTCCTTCTCCTTTTCATCTCGTCTTCACTTATGTGACTCGCCGAGTCTCGACGAGTCTCGTGGTAAGGTTGGATACGGCTAGTTCGAGTCGTACGTGTCGTGCACGACCCGAACACAGGACTCGATCGTTCTTCGTGTCCTTAACTGTCAGGACACGAAGAATAGGTTATTGGGTTATTGGGTTTAGTTTTGGGCTATCGGGTTAAAACACATTAACCTGAAACCTATAATAAAACTAACCCTATCCCTAATAACTGACTCGAGCTGACCCCCTGGCCAGCCCGAACGCGTTAAACTCCCTTCCCCCCCGGCCGAGTTCGAGCCCCCCCCCCTTCCTTTCTTTTTGGTTTTACTTTATTTTAGTTTATTTTATTATATATATGTATATATGTATTTATATATATATGTATATATGTATATGTATTTATATAAATATATATATTATTATATATATACAGTTATATATAAGTATATTGTATATATATATTTATATATATATATATATATATATATATATATATATATATATATATATATATATATATATATATATATATATATATATATATATATATATTTTATATATATGTATATTTATTATGTATATATATATTCATTATATATGTATACATAAATAACTATGTATTTATGTATATATATAAATATAATTGTTGTATATATATAATATATTTTTCAAATTCAACTTTGTATAAAATATTGTTATGTATAAATTCATCAGTTATTTTATTATATAATTTTGTGACTTGTATATTTTATCACTTTAAAATATATTTATATATATATATATATTTAAATTCTTGTATTTTATAAATTATGGCCAATTGATGTCCAAACCTAGCATGGGTTTTTGGGCCCAATTGTGTCTAATATATTCAGAGTCTGCACAAGTCATATTGGACTTGATTCATGGCTTTGGGTCCCCTATCTGGACTTCGATTCAATTTTCAATACGTGGACAAAATAGTAAATAATTGATTAATTATTTTCCAGAAATTGTTACTTGCTATTTTTGAATTTTTATATATTTTTTAATTACTGTAAAAATCTGGAAAAAATTGTATTTAAATACTATGTTAATTTAACTAATTTATTATAATTTCTCCAGCATTTAATAAGTACTTTTGGTATTTTATAAAAATAGGAAAATATAACTTATTTTCAGGATACATATGTTTGCTGATTTTTAATAAATATCTATGAAGGTTTATAAATTCCAGAAAAATTAGTATAAATTTCTATAATTAACAAAAATTATTTTGGTACTTTATTTTATGAAAAATTGAGCTTTTTGTCTATCTCAAAAATTGTTGGAACACAGTGTACAGTTTGATTTATTTATTGAATAGTTACGACTTGCAATGTTTTGTGTTGTTTTGAGTTATTGTAGTATTGGACCACCCCCTACACTAGTATAAAGACCCTAGAAAGTTAGTTTGGGTATTGTGTCACCCCACATTGGTCTCCTATGCTAAAGTCATCATTTGGCTAGGTGTTCAGTCAGAAAGTCGTGTTGCACCACTAGTGTCTTAGTGTTTAACTTAGTATAAAAACTAAGTTCATGTATTATTTTACAGTGACGAGTCACCAGGCATCTATAGCATTTCTGCCGCTACCTTGCTTTGCTAAAGGCAAGTACCTCTACAAACTTTACATACTGCTATAACAATAAACTGTGATTTTCCAACCATGTTAAATGCTGATCCTTGGGGTAGCAAGTTAAATCTTCACATGTTGTATTACTTTTAGTCTCTACCATGCTTAGAACAGTTTTCATATCTCTCACATGTTTAAACAACAAGTTAAGAGAAAACTGTTAATAGTGTACGTGATCATGACCCCCTTCTCCGTATGTATTTACCGAGCACTGTTATATTCTATATGTAACTTTGTCGTATGTCTGATCCCGCGTTTGTGTATGGACATACACCGATGCCGTTAAGGGTACGTATGTACACTTCAGAAAATTGATATGTACCACTGTACATCCTGATTACCTATTGACTGATCACTCACCTACTACAGTTTTAAACTTTAAAATAAATAATTATTGCCATGATAAAATGTATCTAAAATTGGATAAAACAAGATTTGTCATTTTATCTCTTTCCATCACATGATCAGTATTATATATTTATTAGTTTCAGTACTTGCTCCCATCCTGACAGGATAAATGTTGTAAGTATACTTACTGAGAAGGAGTTGCTTTGTGATTCCTATTATGGAGTTGCTGACGAGGACCAGGCTTTATCTTACGAGGATGTACCTGCGGAAAAACTCGTCTAGTTTGCGTAGTTGCTCGGGATTTCGAGAGTAGTCATATTGTTAGACTATGTATTTTGTGTCTGGACCTGTATCCAGATTTACATTTTTGACTTGTACTTGGAACTTACTTATATACGAGATGACTTTTGTGTTTGGAACATTTTTGTCTCATTATTACATATAGAACTGTTAGCACACTTTGGTCTTATCTTATTATTCTTTAGAACAGCTTACTACGCTTTATCTCAAGCGTAGGCTGGACATGACTCGGCCCGGCCCAACAATTTGGGTAGCGGATCGTGACAGTGGTAATGACAATTGCACTTGTACAAGACAAGGTTGTGTATGAGTAATAATTATTTTGAACGACGGGTTAAAATCATATAGCCACAGAAAGTTGAAAAGGCACAATTTAGGAAAAAATAATTTTTCATTAATAACTTACAACAGAGTATAAGATCAAAATACATTTGAAATATCGTTTCGACTACATTCATGAAATAACGAAAGGCTGATAAACTACCATAAAATAAATTTGCCGTTCATACATTACGCCCCTCTATATATTGGAACAAAATATGCTTTCAAGATTAACCATCTTCAAATTAATACTCCGACAACTTTTTTTTAAGTTCTTATGATTTGGAAATTGTAACTTCTTATAATTTTTATGATGTAGAAAGTGTTAAAGTTGAGAGGATTAATGCTTCAACCAAGCACGTGATGTCAAAATGAGGATTTTATACTTAAGTAAACCACTTCAAGTAGTGATTGTTCATATCACTCCACATTAAAATTTCTTTAACAATCAAATAATCCCAAATCCGACTTAATTTGAGGGCCTAAGTGGAGACGCAAGTATACGTGGACATTATAATTTTCATCATGGATCAAATTTCTCTAGTTCCGTTGCCGGGACTTGAACCCGGGTCTCTCGGGTGAGAGCCGAGTATACTAACCAACTAGACTACAACGGAATATTGTTAGATCAAATTTTAGATTTAATTAAATATTTGATTTCTTAGCGAGCTTCACTTAATTTGAGAGCAACGGTGATTTGTCATCTGATCTATAGGAGCACATATTTAAAAAATCAACGACCTGTACAATACTTCTCTTAATTTGAGAGCCAAGGGGATTGTCATATCATCTTAATGACAAAAAAAATTAGGTTCATTCCTGGCATGTGATAAATTTTGATAAATTTTCAAGTTGTTCCATATTTTTGCCCCCATCATTTTGTTGAAGCGAACCCGGTAGTGGTGTAAACGAGCCAGACGGACACGTTAATCCTTTGATTTGGGGGGTTAAAAAATAAAAATAAAAATGTAAAATAAACTCTCACATAACCCTCTATAATCCTCCCTCCTAAATCCTCACACTCAAACAAAGCATGATTTTATTTCCCCCTCACTTGACTTTCCATCACTTAACTCTCTTAACCCTCAATCCAAGCAGTCCCTTAGGTCCGTTGGATTGAGGGAAGAAAGTAAATAAAAATAATTAAGTGAGGGTAGTAGAGCTAATACTTATGATCTTAGTTAGATTTGAGAGAGAGAGTTTAAATTTGCTTTGATTTGAGGTTTTGAATGAGAGGAGGATTAATAAAAAAATAGGCAAAATTACAACTTGATACCCTCAACTAATTCAGTTCTAAAATTGAATACCCTCAACTTTGATATGTATAAACTAAATACCCCCACTCAACTAATATTCTAAACTTGGTACCCACCGTCACTCCACAGTTACATCTTCGTAAAAAAAATCATAAAATACCCCCACCCATATCCAAAGCTGCCCTAAGGGTGCAACTCGGACATGTTAGGTCGTGTTTGAGCTCAACCCAAGTCCAATCTTATGAATCATAAGCCTAGCCCGAGATCAAGCCCAACCCGACATCGAGTTCAACATATAAAGTCCAAAACCGAGCTCAGAGGAACAGAAATGTACCCAAGTTCCTAGGGTTGGGTCTGATCCATCGGCTTTATCAAGGTCTAATATGATATTTGAAATAATTATAAAAAATAATATTAAACACATAATTAAATAACAATTATGTCTCAATTATTACAAAATACAAACTAAAATGTGATTTAGGGTAAGGAGTTAAATATTTTGGGTGGAAAAAAAATTAGGATTTAAATATTTTATTAAAAAAGTATGATATTGTGTGTGTGCATGTGTTGGGTTTCGGGTTATTTGGTAACCCTACACACGAACCCAAGCCCAACCCGATTTTTGGTCGAGTTCAATATTTTCATCCGAGCCCGAGTATCTTCAATCCTAAACCAACCCATTAGTGGATTTATCCGACCGGGCTTGGCTTTAGCCCGCCGAGTTGCACACCTACCCTCACCCTCCCCCTCCCCCTCCCCCTCCCCAACTTCAGCAACGCCTACACCCCGTCACACGCCGCATTGCCCCCCCCCCGTGTGTCACGCCCCGAGTCGACAAACCGTTCATCCCCGGTGTTACTTTGCCGATTCGATCGTCCTCGCTAAGGCGTGATACCGTACGAGTCTAGAATTGCACTCGTACAAGGCAAGAACGTTACGTTGCTTTTTGTATTAATACGCCAAGTTGAAAGTTCACAAATCACATCAGAATTTAAGACGCAGTATAGGAAGATAGAAATGCTTTTCATTTATAGCTTGCAACGAAATGCAAGTCGTAATTACATTGGATGCCGTTGCGGCTACATTGATTGAAAACAGAGAAAAATACATTCGACAAGTTGCCTGAGCTAACGCTTACCGTCCCATACATTCGCCCCTTTAAACATAAGCCGTCGACTTGAATTGGCTTCAAAATACTTCAGCTTAGGAAGAGTTTCAAAATGCCTCTCCGTACTTCAGCTCCAGTTTAGTTGGGCGCGTCCGTCGCACCTAGGGAAATTGGGGGAATAGGATTAGCACACTTGCTAAGTGGACGAGACGAACCCACTCGTCTAAACCGACTCTGATTGTTAGGATAGGCATGCATTAGAGTTGTCTTTCTATTAGAACTAAATGAATTCAGTTCATATTCGATAGCCATCTTTGCGTAATAAAGCATACAGTGAACCCTAGCAGTTTATCATATTTCTTACCACGGTCGTGCTCGTCCCTGCATAAAAACAGAGATAATATTTACACCTGCATAAGACAATAGGTGAGCATGCTACTATCTTATATGCGGTCATTGATGTTACACATCACGTGGGACTATCTCAACGACATTTCGGCCCCCTCAGTCTAGGTTGCAAGCCTGACTGACGGTCCCGTAATGCATCAGTGCCGAAGCACGATTATTCATTCCTCCTAGGTCGATTCGATTCCGATGCCCCGGATATCGATTCGAGGAAAAATATCAACTTGTGCACAAGCTGTCCATGACCATGCCAATGCGTGAACAGTTTAACATATGCAACAGTTTTGTATAGCACGGACAGTATTGAACGGCATTATCATTTCTCCCAACTTATGCAATGATTTATTTTTCTCCAAGTTGTACTCCCGATTTAGCGTCCCGTAGGTACCAAATTGTCCGAGGCATCATAACCCACAATTGACGTTTCATAATATTTTGTAGCACGTAAAATAGTCTATCTTTTTTCTAGAACCTTAAACTTTCTGGTTTATGTGATAGACTTGTATTTTCAGAGTGAATAACTCTAAATCGATACGTTTTTTTCGAGTTCTTAGACTTAATGGATTGGCATGCAATTAACTTGGCATCGTTCGATTTGAATGAATTCGAGGCAAGGAATAAGTTTGCGGGACAGAGTAGAAAAGAAGGGGCCGAGTCACCCACCGATTACTTTGCTTCGTGCAGGTCGTCGAAGCGCTACGCAACATCAATCCTTAGTTACGCGAGCTCCTGCAATGGCACCAACACTTTGTTAGATTTCCTTCTTTTCCCCTTGCATCGAAATTTGTAATTGCATCCATGAAAACGACGCGAAAGCACTTCAATCAAGCCCAGCGGCAAAGCTCCAAGAAAACCATACAGCGGTCCGGTCCCGTCGAAGGGACTCTTATAGAGAGCTCACTCGTCGAGACGTAGCCCGCTGCATCTAGGACTTATTCCAACAGAAGTTGTTCCATTAGTTGGATCGATTCTCGTAACTTCCGTCCAAATCGATTTGAATCGATGCCGCAAGGCGTTATCGTTTACCAAGCTTAGCGATCGAGTCAGATGGCCATCTAAGTTCCCGGCCGATCTGACTCAGCGCAAGCATATTATGAAGTTCCGTCGCCTATCGAAAACGGGGCGCTACATACTATACCACTAAGAAAAAGTTTCGTCCCGAAACTTAAGAACAAGGGTCTGACCTTAATTTAAACGAACAACGCAGGGTACTTCTCTTTCATCTCCGCCTCCATCTCCCACGTCGACTCATCGACTGTATGGTTTCGCCAAAGCACGCGGACCAAGGACATCGACCAATTTCGTAGCACCTTTTCCTTGCGGTCCAAAATTTGAATAGGCTCCTCCGAGTAAGACAAGTCAGTACGTAGCTCCAACTGATCGAAGCTAACCACATGACTTGGATCGTGCACGTATTTTAGAAGTTGTGAAACATGGAAAACATCGTGCACATCAGCTAAGGCAGGAGGTAGTGCGATCCGATAAGCAACCGTCGCAACTCGCTCAATGATCTCGAAGGGGCCTACAAATCTCGGGCTCAACTTGCCTTTAAGGCCGAACCGCATCATACCGCGCATGGGCGTTACTTTCAGAAACACATGGTCCCCGGCCAAGAACTCTAGCGGTCGTCGACGAAGATTTGCGTAGCTCTTTTGTCGACTTTGCGCGATGCGAAGTCTATCTCGAATCAAGCGGACTTTTTCGACGGCCTGCTCCACCAGTTCCGGTCCAAGGACTTATCGCTCTCCGACTTCATCTCAGCATATCGGCGAACGGCACTTCCTCCCGTAGAGCGCTTCGTATGGAGCCATCTGAATGCTCGACTGATAACTGTTGTTATACGCAAACTCCGCAAGCGACAAATACGTATCTCAACTAGTCTTTAGGTCGATCGCACACAGACGCAGCATATCTTCTAGGATTTGATTTACCCTCTCTGTCTGACCGTCTGTTTGGGGATGGTACGCTGAACTAAAGTTTAGTTTCGTCCCCATCGCCGCTTGGAGGCTCGTCCAGAAATGCGATAGGAATCGCCCGTCTCTGTCCGAAATTATTGAGGCCGGTACCCCGTACAGTCGAACAATCTCATCGACGTAGATTTGTGCTAACCGATCGACGCTCCATCCTACTTTAATTGCGATGAAGTGAGCCAACTTGGTCAATCGATCAACAATGACCCAAATTGTATCATTCTCCCGCGGCGTCTTCGGAAATCCCATAATAAAATCCATCGAGATGTTGTCCCACTTCTACTCGGGAATGGCGATGTTCTGCAGCTCTCCGCCTGGCCTTTGGTGTTCCGTCTTTACTTGCTGGCATGCCATGCACTGCGATACGAAGGTAGCCACGTCTTTCTTCATGCCGTGCCACCAGAAGTTTGTGCGCAAGTCCTTGTACATCTTGGTGCTTCCAGGATGTAACGAGTACTTCGCATAATGTGCCTCCGTCAGAATTTCTTTCCTGAGTTCGGTAGTTTCAGGAATGCATAGCCTTCCCTTTAGTCGCATCGTCCCGTCTCTGTCTTCCGTAAAGTCAGTCGCCCTTCCCGTTGGAATCAGCTCACGCATCTTCTTCAGGAATGAGTCGTCCTTCTGTGCGGTCTTTATCTTGCTAAGGAGGCTCGATCCTAACTTCAGCTGAGCTAGGTGCAGGTGTCGATACTCAATTCCGAGTTCGATACCCATTGCTTCAAGGTCTTGCCGTATCTCCTTGTTTATAGCCAGTGTTTCCATAAATATTATGCTAAGTACATCGGCCACCACGTTTCCCTTGCCCGGCGTATACTCGATCGTTAGCTCGTAATCTTTTATGAGTTCGAGCCAACGTCGCTGCCGTAGGTTGAGTTCCCGTTGCGTAAATAAGTATTTCAGGCTTTTGTGATCTGTGTAGATTCTGCATGCCACACCATAGAGGTAGTGTCGCCATAACTTCAACGTAAAGACGATCGCCGCCAATTCTAGGTCGTGCGTCGGGTAGTTTTTCTCGTGCTGCTTCAACTACCGTGAAGCGTAGGAGATGACTTTGTCTCTCTGCATGAGTACGCATCCGAGGCCAGTTTTCGATGCGTCGCTGAATATCTGAAAGCCTTCTGGACCGTCTGGAAGTGCAAGGATTGGAACTGAGACGAGCCGTTGCTTCATCTCTTGAAAGCTGGATTCACAGTCGTCGCTCCATTCAAATACTACTCCCTTCTGGGTGAGGCGAGTCAGAGGCGACGCTAGTTTTGAGAAGCTTTGCACGAATCTACGATAGTAGCCCGCTAAGCCCAGAAAACTCTGAATGTCGCTAGCCGAGGCAGGTCGTTTCCAATCCACCACCACATCAATCTTCTTTGGGTCCACCGCGACACCTTCGACAGAGATTACGTGCCCGAGGAATGTCACGCTACTCATCAAGAACTCGCACTTACTCTGCTTGGCGTATAATTTGTTTTCACGCAGAATCTGCAGTACCGTCTTCAAATGTTCCGTATGCTCTTCCCGATTCTTTGAGTAGACAAGGATATCGTCGATAAATACGACTACAAATTTATTTATTTGAGGTTGGAAGACTCGGTTCATCAGATCCATGAACGCGGCTGGGGCATTCGTCAAACCGAACGGCATGACGAGGAATTCGTAATAACCATATCGAGTACAGAAGGCAGACTTCGATACGTCGTCGGACTTGATCTTTAATTGATGATAGCCTGAACGAAGATCGATTTTTGAAAATACTGACGCATCTTGCAGTTGGTCGAACAAGTCGTCGATTCGTGGCAAAGGATACTTGTTTCGCACGGTCGCCTTGTTGAGTTCTCGATAGTCGATGCATAGCCGCAACGACCCATCCTTCTTCTTCACGAACAGTACGGGAGCTCCCCACAGAGAGATGCTAGGGCGAATAAATCTGCGGTCTAGCAACTCTTGTAATTGCACCTTCAGCTTCTTCAGTTCTGCTGGAGTCATTCGGTAAGGCGCCTTTGATATCGGTTGTGTATCCGAAAAGGTGTCGATGCTGAATTCAATTTCTCGATCCGACGACATCCCGGGCACCTCGTCAGGAAAAACGTCGGGAAAATCTGCCACAACATCAGTCTGCATTGTGTTTGTATTATCCGTCCGCGTGTCTCGAACTGATGCCAAGTATCCCGCGCAGCCGGAACGCAGCATACGCCTTGCCGAGATTGCCGATACCATCATCGCTGTCTTCGAGGCCGTACCGCACGAATATGAGAACTCTGTCTCGCCAGGAAGATGAAACACCACTCTCTTCTCCGCGCACTCGATCGTTGCACGACAAGCGCCCAACCAATCCATGCCTAGGATTATGTCGTAATCCTTGATGTCTAGCACGACGGCATCCAAGGATAGATATCTTCCTCCGATGCAAATGTGGCCATCCCTACAAATAAAGTTTGCAGGCATATCGACTCCCGACGGAGTGCTAATGCTAATATTTATATCTAGTGATTGCATGGTTATTTTATTTTTCTTCGCATAATCAGCAGATATAAAGCTATGCGTCGCACCCGAATCGAATAGTACTCGAGCAGGTATATTTTTGTAGAGTAATATACCTGTTACAACAGTATCGGACGCAAATGTCTCATCCCGAGTTAAGGCATAAACTCGGCCTTGAGCTCCGTGGCGTTGGTTCTGCTGGTTGACGGGCACCGCATTCGCGCCTTGCAGTATCGGCACTTTATGCGGATTCGGGACGTTCCTCGGTGGGTTGTGTTGATTCGGACCTTTGTGCGGGCAATATATAACTATATGGCCTACCTCGCCACACTTGTAGCAAGATCTCGTGACGCAGTCGACGGTTCGGTGCCCACGCCTACCGCACCTGGTGCAGTGTTGACTACCATGGCCTCGATCATCGAATCTGTTCGGACGCTTTGTTATTCCCGATCCCCCGGCACCGGCGTCGTTAGGACGCTTGTTGAAGTGGTTACGGATGCCTCTACTCGACATACGGCCAAAGATGCGCTCACTATTAAGAGCGGCATTATAGGATTCACGATATGTTCGGCACCTTTGATTCATGACGTCCCTTCGCAGTTCGTCATTTAGGCCTTGTTGGAAGCGTTCACACCAGGCTTCCTTGTTGGGCAGGAAGGCACCGACAAACTTCGCCAGCTTTGAGAAGCTCGAATCATAATCGTCGACAGACATATTTCCCTGTCGCAGCATCATGAACTCGTCTTCTTTTTGTTGACGGACGGTGCGAGGAACGTACTGTTCGAGGAAGGCTTCCTTGAATATTTTCCAGGAAATCATGGAGTCTGTATCGGCTTCATAGATTTCCTGCTTTTTAGCGGCCCACCAGTCGTACGCCCTCAGTTGCAGCTGTAACGCCGCACAAGTTACTCTCTGGGACCCTTCAATGCTAAGCAAATTAAACAGGTCCTCCATCTCCGCGAGCTATCCCACGATCACATCAGGCTCCGCTCGGCCGTTAAACTTTGGTGGATTCATCTTGCGGAACTCCTTTGCCTTGAACAAGGAAGAAGAATTTATCATTTACGGTTGAGTTTCTTCTTCCTCGTTTTCTTCTTGGTCGCCTTGCTTTTCCTTGGGCTCTTCGTCCGTCGTCTTGGTATTGCCCGCCATTCTGCTCACTATCTGGTCAGGGCATTCATCTGTTTCTGTTGCGCATCGAATTGGGCCTTGAATTGTATCTGAAGCTGCTGCTGCTGCAGTTCCATCAACTGTAGCATCTTCTCCATAGTCGTCTCGCTAGGCCCAGTGCTTTTTGTGCTCGACGTACTATCTACAGTTTGGGTTGTGGCGGGATTGTTTCTTTTCTTAGTCATTCCTACAAAACATAGTAAACCCGTTAGTATTTCTCAAAATATCTACGGGCTTACCTGTATGGATCTTTTATTTTACGCATCATGTCGACAAGCATTCAATCGAGCCATCGCAACGGACATTCTAACAATGAAACATCTTTCGAAAACCCGAGGAAACATAACTGAGCTCTGATACCAATTTGTCACGCCCCGAGTCGACAAACCGTTCATCCCCGGTATTACTTTGCCGATTCGATCGTCCTCGCTAAGGCGTGATGCCGTACAAGTCTGGAATTGCACTCGTACAAGGCAAGAACGTTACGTTGCTTTTTGTATTAATACGCCAAGTTGAAAGTTCACAAATCACATCAGAATTTAAGACGCAGTATAGGAAGATAGAAATGCTTTTCATTCATAGATTGCAACGAAGTGCAAGTCGTAATTACATTGGATGCCGTTGCGGCTACATTGATTGAAAATAGAAGAAAATATATTCGATAAGTTGCCGAAACTAACGTTTGTCGTCCCATACATTCGCCCCTTTATAAATAAGTCGTCGACTTGAATTAGCTTCAAAATACTTCAGCATAGGAAGAGCTTCAAAACGCCTCTCCGTACTTCAGCTCCAGTTTAGTTGGGCGCGTCCGTCGCACCTAGGGAAATTGGGGGAATGGGATTAGCACACTTGCTAAGTGGACGAGACGAACCCACTCGTCTAAACCGACTCTGATTGTTAGGATAGGCATACTTTAGAGTTGTCTTTCTATTAGAACTAAATGAATTCAGTTCATATTCGATAGCCATCTTTACGTAATAAAGCATACAGTGAACCCTAGCAGTTTATCATATTTCTTATCACGGTCGTGCTCGTCCCTGCATGAAAACAGAAATAATATTTACACCTGCATAAGACAATAGGTGAGCATGCTACTATCTTATATGCGGTCATTGATGTTACACATCACGTGGGACTATCTCAACGGCATTTCGGCCCGCTCAGTCTAGGTTGCAAGCCTGACTGACGGTCCCGCAATGCATCTGCCGAAGCACGATTATTCATTCCCCCTAGGTCGATTCGATTTCGATGCCCCGGATATCGATTCGAGGAAAAATATCAACTTGTGCACAAGCTGTCCATGACCATGCCAATGCGTGAACAGTTTAACATATGCAACAGTTTTGTATAGCACGGACAGTATTGAACGGCATTATCATTTCCCCCAACTTATGCAACGATTCATTTTTCCCCAAGTCGTACTCCCGATTTAGCGTCCCGTAGGCACCAAATTGTCCGAGGCATCATAACCCACGATCGACGTTTCATAATATTTTGCAGCACGTAAAATAGTCTATCTTTTTACTAGAACCTTAAACGTTCTGGTTTATGTGATAGACTTGTATTTTCAGAGTGAATAACTCTAAATCGATACGTTTTTCCCGAGTTCTTAAACTTAGCGGATTGGCATGCAATTAACTTGGCATCGTTCGATTTGAATGTATTCGAGGCAAGGAATAAGTTTGCGGGACAGAGTAGAAAAGAAGGGGCCGAGTCACCCACCGATTACTTTGCTTCGTGCAGGTCATCGAAGCGCTACGCAACGTCAATCCTTAGTTACGCGAGCTCCTGCAATGGCACCAACACTTTGTTATATTTCCTTCTTTTCCCCTTGTATCGAAATTTGTAATTGCATCCATGAAAACGATGCGAAAGTACTTCAATCAAGCCCAGCGGCAAAGCTCCAAGAAAATCATACAGCGGTCCGGTCCCGTCGAAGGGACTCTTATAGAGAGCTCACTTGCCGAGACGCAGCTCGCTGCATCTAGGATTTATTCCAACAGAAGTCGTTCCATTAGTTGGATCGATTCTCGTAACTTCCGTCCAAATCGATTTGAATCGATGCCGCAAGGCGTTATCGTTTACCAAGCTTAGCGATCGAGTCAGATGGCCATCTAAGTTCCCGGTCGATCTGACTCGGCGCAAGCATATTATAAAGTTCCGTCGCCTATCGAAAGCGGGACGCTACACCGTGCCCCCCCCCCCACCGGCCCTACCCCCTCTGTGACCCCCACGACCTCGTCGCGCGCCCCACCTCTCACCCTCGTCGTGCGTCCCGTGACCTCGCCGCGCGCCCCCACTCCGTGATCTCGCTGCGTGCCTCCCTCTTGCGTGCTCCCTATCACGGTTGCTATTGCTGCTGTGCGCCTCCCGCCCTCCACGTCGCATCGCGCGCCCCCCGCCCTCGCCGCACTCCCCGTCACAGTGCCATGGAAAGAGAGAGGGGGGCTACCGCAGAGAAGGGGGCTAGGCAGGGCCGGCTCAAGAGGTTGGGTTGCCCAAGTCGAACATAATTTCGGTTGACCCCTATCCTTGACTTCAGAAAAAGATATTAAAAAAAATTATAACAAGTTGAAAGCTATAAAATGTTGAACTGATATAAACTCCAGAAAAAGATATCTCTGGTTTTGACGGCGGCTTGGGGCTCGGATTCTGAGTTCCACTCCTAACTCATGAACTACTCGAGGGTTTTTAATAGGAACACAAAATATGGGCATGAGGATTGCTAGTTCAACTGACATGGAGTTATGGTAGATGGTGGACCGTGGAGACTTAATTGACAGAGAGGTAGGGACTTAGGGGTCGGGGGTTGCCCTAACTAGGGGGGTTGTTCAAGTCCGATGGCTTGTCAGGCTTACCCCAGGGCCGACCCTGGGGCTAGGGGAGGGTAATTTGGTCATTTCTATTTCGGCTAACTCTGTTAGAGTAGAGAGTATTAAGTTGAAATACGTGATAAATTTTATGATTTCTATGGTTCAAGTTATATTTTCATTTTGAGAGATCAAAGAGATTATCTAGATATGTTTTTTTATGATTTCTCCAGGATGTAACGAGATCGCAGTTGATAACTCTCAGATATACTACTAAACTAGCTTGATGTTGTCCTCGTTGTAGGTAGGTGAGAGTTTAAGAGGAGAAGATGTGGAGATCCACTATGAACCGGGGGAGTTGTTTGGGGGCCTTCCTAAGGGTCCTTTAATTGCTTGCTGCAGCCTCAGATGGGAATGAAGCTGAAGCTGTTTTACTTTTAAATAGTATTATGTAGATCAACTATTTGGTGGAAATGCAGCTGCAAATTGCAATTAAAGAATATATACAAGTTATGGTTTGATCTTGATTAACGGTTATATTAATTCTTACGTAAATCATGAGGTCATTTATCCATGGGATTTTGCTGTTTTAGTTATTGGTTGACACCCAACTGAGAGTGGAAGTAGCTTTGGTGTTCTTCTCCATAAACACTACTTGCAGACCTTTGTTGCAAGGAACTACTATCATATCCGCACCACGTAGAAAGAAAAAGAAAAAAGTTATATTTGAAAAAATTCCGTTGCCGGGACTTGAACCCGGGTCTCTCGGGTGAGAGCCGAGTATCCTAACCAACTAGACTACAACGGATTGTTGTTAGATCAAATTTAATATTTAATTAAATATTTGATTGCTTAGCGAGCTTCACTTAATTTGAGAGCAACGGTGATTTGTCATCTGATCTATAGGAGCACATATTTAAAAAATCAACGACCTGTACAATACTTCTCTTAATTTGAGAGCCAAGGGGATTGTTATATCATCTTAATGACAAAAAAAATTAGGTTCATTCTTGGCATGTGATAAATTTTCAAGTTGTTCCATCTTTTTGCCCCCATCATTTTGTTGAAGCGAACCCGGTAGGGGTGTAAACGAGCCAGACGGACACGGACAGTTACTGTTCAAGTTTTGTTCGAAAATAAAAACGAGTTCGGTCTAGACGGACACGGACACGGACAATCTAATGTTTTAGTTCAGACCGGACGGACATGAACAATCATTGTTTGTTAATTCACTCGAACAGTCTGTAGACAAATTCGGACAATCATAAATATATGATAACTTTGGATACCAGAATATAGATTTGATGATAACAGACTCACGGAGATTGGTCCACACATATATAATATAATAACTTAACTCGCTAGCACACTTTAATTCCATATGCTACTCGGATGGTCGCGTTCAATAATGCAATTTTTGATTAGTTTAGATATCGCTGAGAAATCGTCATGCATGTATTAAAGTAACTAGATTTACCAATATGAAATGTTCTACCGATGTGCTTTGAGTCATTGTAAACCAACCAAGTATTACAAGACATACTTGATGGTGGCCATAAATTTTCTAACCCCGATGGCATTATCGTCATAATATGATATAATTGATGCAAAACAAAAAGGAGGCTCCGCTATTGGTCCACGGACAAATTCGGACAGGACATGAATATGACCGTATCCGGGTTCGATTTTTAAACGGGCACAAAAAAATGTCCAAGCTTTGATCGTTAATTCAATCGGATGGCCCGCGGTCGAACTATTTTTCGAGCCGGACTTGTACAAACAACGGATTGCTTTGTCCATTTTACAGCCCCAGAATCTGGACATATTGTCGACAAACACGATGCTTATATTATCTATCATTATCGATGGATGAACACTTGATCCTCTTGCCAACTATACTTTCGACCTTCTTCCTTAACTTCATAACATTTTCGAGACTTAAACCTTACCTTCTATAAAGTGAACCCCATACGTATATGGAGAAGTCTTCGATAAAGGTTATCATGTACCAGAATCCAATGATTGATGCTTGTCTAAGAGCATCTCCAACCCTATTGTGAGTTTAGAAAAAAATGGTTGCCACATAGGAATGACAAACTTTCATTCCAAAAATTCTTCTCCAATGCAAATGTAGAATAAAACATGAAGTTGACATGGCAAGGACAATGTGAAGTTGGTTGTCTAGATCTAGACAATGCACTTCACAATGACTTTGTCTCCACACCATCAATTATGAATAGAAATATTTATAAAAAAGTTGAAGAAGTGGAGGAGTTGCCTTGGAAGTTGAAAAAAATACTTTTTATTGTCTCCTCAATACTTTTGCATTGGAGAGAGTTTTTTTTATCTCATTGTCTTTTGAGATATAGTTTTGCCACATAAACAAGACATTGTCTTGTGGCTCATACCACATAGGAGCCACCTAAGACTCACAACACTTAACAAAACAATAGGGTTGAAGATGCTCTAACATATCCAAATACATCCTAGTGAATTAGCTCTAGTATTTTCTTTGCCCTATATTTTGACTCCTTATATGACAATTGATGTATCTTACCATACTGGCATCTCGTACAAATGTGTCTCCAAGAACCTCCGATTATTGTAGTCCCATATATAAGTATTGATTGTTGCATCATAATTTTCAATAAAAATTATTTTCATGATTAATTGCATTAACTACTTCTATATTTTTACACTTATTATACGGTCTACTCCTGCTTTGAAACTAATTACACGGACATTCTCTATAGTTTCTATTTTCTATATAAACTAATAATACTAATCATCCCTATGGCTAATAAATTTTACAAATGAGAGGGATGGTCAGTGTAATTATTTTTGTAATAGGGGTAGTCCCTGTAATACTTATGAAACATAGAGAATGTCAGTGTAATTAACCATTGTTTTCAACTTGTAATAACTTAATTCATGTCCAAGTCTAGCATTCCATAAATTTGTTGGCTCATTCTTTTTGGTCTT
Source organism: Iris pallida (assembly GCA_029216955.1). Lineage (NCBI taxonomy): Eukaryota > Viridiplantae > Streptophyta > Magnoliopsida > Asparagales > Iridaceae > Iris > Iris pallida. Next base: position 29,750,268 of record JANAVB010030220.1, read on the forward strand.
ATCTATATCAGGCCGATCCTTGGAATTGTTTAGGCCCTTTCGGATATTTCGTTATACTTTTTCATTACCAGAGTTTTTATAATGATCACCGAGATGATCATCATTTCTATTGCTATTATTTGTATTCTTATTAAAATTATCAACACCATCATCTTCATTGTTCTATATATCTACTGTTGGTGCTTTCTTTACATGGAGAGAGCTTGCTCTCAACATGCCTTGTAAAATTTTAGTCCCACATCGAAAATGCACCATGAGTTATCTCAACAAATATACTTGGTTGTGTTGTTGAGAGATGCACATGGGGTAGTGACCCTAAGGAGGGAACCATGTGGATGATTTTACTAGGAGGTAAGAATAAGGCTCCAAGGATTAAGCATTAATGATTTTGTCATTCTCTTGGATTAATTCCATTTGGAGCTAAGCCCCAAAGGGGCTTAGCGACTCGGACTCGGACTCGGGCTCATGGGCTCATGAGGCATAAGGTGGCGTTTTGTTGGCGTACTTAGCACGTCAGCAGTCATGCGGCTCATATGCGGCCATGCGGTCTTATGCGACATGCGGCTCATATGCGGCCTCATGCGGCCCATGCGGTCCATGCGGCTCATGTGGCTTATGTGGTCCATGTGGCCCATGCGGTCCATGAGGCTCATGTGGCTCATGCTGCTGCTGCCGCATGGAGGGTTCCGCTGACTGTGCAGACTACAAGTCAGTTATGGAAAGACTGATTCAATGCGATTAATTCAGATCCTATCTTTGTGGGATTTGAATTAATTTCGTTACTATCTTTGTGGGATTTGAATTAATCTCGTTGCTATCTTTTGGGATTTAATTCAATCTTTCCATAACTGAAGAGGCGGCTAGGGTTTCCACCCTCTCTCTATATACTCTCTTCTGGCCTCCTTTGTGGGTACTACAAAAATTATAAGTCAGAAACGGAGAGAGAGAGAGGTGCTGTTGCCGCCATTGCAAGTCCATCCGAGGAGTCAGAACAGAGGTGACTTCGAGCGTTCCACAAGTTCTTCAACTTGCTGGTTCCTGAAAGCAATTCGTGTGGGGCGAATCTTGCTTTGAGCAACGGTGTTTTGACACCCCAGCATTTTTCTTCTTCTCATCTTTTTCTAGATTATTGTAACTCGTTCTGTTCCAATTACAACACGTTTGCAAGGAAGAACGAGAGATCTTCTCTTCTCTATTTCCCTCCTCCATATTGTAATCGGGTTATTTGGTTTTTGTATTATCGTAGATCTCTGTTGTATATGTTTTACCATCTTTGATCAAGTTCCGGGAATAACAATCTCAAAGCAAGATCCTTATAGATGGAAAACATTAATGCTTCGCTCGTCCAATCGGACTACTGCAAGTTGGAAAAGTTCGATAGAGAGCATTATCAAGTCTGGAAGAGAAAGGTTTATCTAACTCTTCAACTAAAAGACGTTGATCATGTTCTGTTGGAGGAAGAACCTTCTGTTCCAGACACTGGATCTACTGCCGCAATCAATGCGGCTACCAAACTCCAGGCCAAATGGAGAAGGAAAAATAGCATTTGCAGGCTTCTCATCCTGAATGCTATGGAGGATTTCCTGGCAGAATCCTACTCGAAGAAGGAACTTGCCAGAGACATATGGGAGTCTGTAGAAAAACTGTATAAAGAAGACAGGAACAGGAGCAAGATGTTTGTGGTTGAAAAATATCACAAATTGCTCTTTGAGGACGAGAAGTCCATGTTGCCACAGGTGAAGAAATTTCTGAAGCTACGTCAGAAACTGGAAGACGAAGAAATGTCCATTCTCGACAAGTTTGTCGTTGAAGGGATCGTCTCAAAACTTCATGCTGGGTGGAGTACCTTCTATACAAGGATACTCAGAAGGAAGCTAGACATTAGCTTGGGAGATCTACTTCAAGAGATCCATGTTGAGGACGAGATGTATTCCCAACAGAAGGTGGACACTCTGTCCAAACAGTTGGCTAAAGCCAATCTAGTGCAGACGAGAGATCCTAAGGGGAAGCAGGCGGCTTCTCATCCCAAGAAGACGGACTTCACTAATCTAAAAGTGAAGGGTCCTTCATTCAAGCAACAGAAGACTAAGTCCCACGTGACTTGTTACAATTGTGGCAAGAAAGGCCACTACAAGAGTGAATGCAGATCTAAGCCTAAACAATCAGAGAAAGGTGAGCCTAATAAGGTTTTATTGGTTTCTAACTTTGTTGCTATGATCGCACAGGTCACAACTGTAGGGGTAGACTCTGACTGGTGGATAGACACTGGTGCGACTTGCCATGTCTGTTCTGGCAAGGAATGGTTCGTCATGTACCAGCCGATATATGAGAAGGTTGTCATGGCGAACCAGGCCCAAGCTGAAGTTCTGGGGATCGGGACCGTGGAACTGAAACTCACTTCTGGGAACACTCTGACGCTTCAAGGTGTGAAGCATGTTCCGGCGATTGCCAAGAACCTGATCTCTGGGAGCCTGCTCTGCAACGCAGGCTTGAGGATGGACATCAATGCTGGTCAGATGGTGATGTCCAAGAAAGGAACATACTTCGGGAAGGCTTATCAAACCGAATGAATGTTTAAAATTCAGCTTGTCAACCAGTTTGATGACATTAATGCAGTTGCATTTTCTGATTATTCTCTTGAGTTATGGCATAATAGACTAGGACATATTCATTGTAAAAGAATTAACAAAATGTCTAGTCTAGGACTTATCTCCAAATGTGAGAGTAAGGTGGAGAAGTGTGAAGTGTGTGCTCAGACGAAGATCACAAGGAAACCCTTTCATCGGGTCAATCGAAGCACAGATCTTCTGGAGTTGGTGCACTCCGATATCTGTGACTTCAAACATTTCTCCACGAAGGCCGAGATGAAGTATTTTATAACCTTCATCGACAACTTCTCAAAATTCGCGTTTATCTACTTGCTCAAGTCTAAAGACGAAGCCTTCGAGAAGTTCAGAGAGTTCAGGGCCGAAGCTGAACGGCAGACTGGACAACAACTCAAGAGGTTAAGAAGTGATCGAGGTGGGGAGTACAGGTCTCATGAATTCGTATCGTTCTGCAAAGAACATGGAATCATATGCGAGACTACTGCTCCATATTCTTCTCAATCCAATGGAGTAGCGGAGAGGAAGAACAGAACGTTGACAGAAATGATGAACTCTATGCTGCTAACCGCGGGTCTTCCTAAATGCTACTGGGGAGAAGCTGCATTGACGGCCACTTTTATTCTAAATAGAGTGCCGTATGCAACTTCGGACGTAACTCCTCATGAACTCTGGTTCAAAGTCAGACCAAACTTGAATGTCATTCGAGTGTGGGGGTGTCTGGCGTATGTGAAGCTCCCAGATCTGAAGATTCAGAAGCTAGGGACAAGGACTACGAAGGCGATCTTCTTGGGGTATGCCGAGAAGAGTGATGCTAGGAGATTTCTTGATATTGAGTCAAATCATATCATCGAATCTCGCGATGCTGAATACTTTGAAGACAAGTTTGCAAAAGACAAAAATATTGTTCTTTCGGACATTCCGGAAAATGATGTAGGTGCAAATGAGACTGAAATCTCATATGGGCCAGTAGTCCAAGAAGAAGCTGTTGTTGATGAAACAACTCTTGTACCAGAACTCGCAGAGCCGTCAGCTAAGCGAGCGAGGAGACCGAAAGACTTCGGAGATGACTTTGTCACCTATCATGTGGAAGCAGATCCGCTTACTTATGATGAGGCGATGAAGACCAGAGATTCTATCTTCTGGAAGGAGGCAGTGAATGACGAGTTTGACTCTATCACCTCCAATAACACATGGGTGTTGGTAGATCTACCTGAAGGAGAAAAGCCCATCGGATGTAAATGGATCTTCAAGAAGAAGATGAAGGCAGATGGTGACAAGTTCAAGGCCAGGCTGGTAGCCAAGGGATTTTTTCAGAAACAGGGGATAGACTACTTTGACACGTACGCTCCAGTAGCTCGGATGACCACCATCAGGATGTTAATCGCTCTAGCAGCTATACATAAGTTGGTGATACATCAGATGGATGTAAAGACAGCATTTCTGAATGGGGAGCTGATCGAAGAGATTTACATGCAATAGCCAGATAGATTTATCGTCAAAGGTCTTGAAGACAAAGTCTGCAAGTTGGTGAAATTATTGTATGGTTTGAAGCAAGCTCCCAAGATGTGGCATGAGAAGTTTGACAAAGTTATTAGGTCAAACGGCTACAGAGTCAGCGAGACGGACAAATGTGTTTACACAAAGTTCGCTGATGGAAGAGGAGTCATCGTTTGTCTGTACGTGGACGACATGCTAATCCTAGGCACGGACATAGGCTGTGTCACAGAGACAAAGAAGTTTCTCTCAACCAAGTTCAGTATGAAGGACTTGGGGGATGCAGATGTCATCTTGGGCATAAAGATCATCCGGACAGACACTGGAGTAGCGCTGTCACAATCTCACTACATTGAGAAGATGCTCACACGCTATGGGTATAAGGATCTTCCAGGGATCGATACGCCATACAGGTGTGATCAGAAGCTGAAGCCAAACTCGAGGGAAAGCGTCAGACAGCTGGAATAATCAAGCATTATCGGAAGCTTAATGTACGCAACCACTGCCACAAGGCCTGACATAACTTTCGCCGTGGGAATGCTGAGTCGGTTCACAAGCAACCCAGGGGTTGAGCACTAGAAAGCTGTGAAGCGGGTGATAAGATATCTCAAGAAGACTCAGACATATGCACTGCACTACAACGGGTATCCGACAGTAGTGGAAGGCTTCAGTGATGCTAGCTGGTGTTCAGAGGTGGAAAGCGAGAGATCCACAGGTGGATATGTCTTTTCCTTGGGTGGAGCTGCTATATCGTGGAAGTCGAAGAAGCAGACTATACTCTCTCGTTCCTCCATGGAATCTGAATTCTATGCACTTGAAACTGCAGCAGATGAAGCAGAATGGCTTCGGGAGCTCATGTATGATCTTCCGGTGGTTGGGGCTCAGATACCGGCGATACCGATATACTGTGACAACCAGGCGACTGCGGCGGTGGTATCAAATGACCTCTTCAACGGGAAGAAGAGGACTGTGCGGTTGAAGCACAGGGCAGTACACGATCTTATCAAAAGACGTGTAATTGCAGTGGTTGATGTTCGGAGTCAGGAGAACCTGGCAGATCCGTTCACAAAGGGCCTCAAGCGCCAGTTGGTCGATGACACAGCTTGTAAAATAGGCTTGAAGACATTCTGATAGTGTGTCTTTGTAATCCTACCATAAAGTTTTATGCTATTAGTTCAAAGAAAAATCTACTAGGCATCTAACTTTTGGTTCAAAGGAGGATCACTGACTGGAAAACTATCAGGTAACAGTGGGTACTTGTTCTCTGGAACATGGAAGGGATACGGACCCATAACCACTGTTGTCTACTATGTATTTTCTGCGGAAAAAAACAGATCATGTGGAAGGTTGGCTTAAACGCCTTAATGAGTTCTCAGGCAGAGTGAATGCCTGGTGTGCTTTACAGGAAGCACGGTAGAGCAGCACTACAAGGAGTGAAACTCCATGCTACAGTGGGGTGACTCCACCATGAGGTTCCCAGGTCTGGGGTAATGCCTCGGCTTTGCAAGCCAAGTCATAGCGGCATAGCACCGCAAATAGGCAGGTAGCCTAATGCTGTATAACGTAATTAAAGAGTTGTAGATAGCACTACAAAGGGGAGGATGGTCCCATGTTACAGTGGCATGACACCACGATGAGGTACCCAGGTAGGGGTAAAGCCTCGGCCTTGCAAGCCATGTCGTTGCGACGTAACACCGCAAGGAAGCCTTAGGCTTCATGCTGAGTAGATTGGCACTACAAAGAGGCTGAGACCTCATGCTACAGTAGTATGACACTACGATGAGGTTTCCAGGTAGGGGTAATGCCTCGGCTTCAGGCCATATCATAGCGGCGTAGCACCGCAATGAAGCGCAAGGCTTCATGCCATATCTCTTTAATAAAGAACTCACCTATAGTGTATGGAAAGAGATATCAGGCCGTCTCTTGAGGGTAAACTTGTAGACACCCAAAATTATACACTGAAACCAGGCTGGCACAGGGCCTTTAATGTGCAGCCAGAAGCACACGTAACTACACTTTGTGAGTGGGAAGAATTACTGTAGCACCCAGTTTTCTGAAATTGGGATATTTTTGAAAATTTATTTTTTTATTATTATTAATAGTATTTTAGTCATGATATGATTTTTGGTGATTTTTAGTGTAATTAAAACCATTTTCTAAGTCATGACTTATGACTTTGTGATTTACTAATGAAACCCTAGTGTAACCTTAGAGTTACTTGTCCTAGAGACTAACCATGATCATGTGAGCCTAGTCATAAGTTTAGAACATCAAAATTGTGATTTTAGCCTAAGGGGTATTTTGGTAAATTTCTAGGAATTAAGTAGGATTAGGGAGATTTTACTATTCATGGACTTTTGATTAGTGACTTGATAATCCCTAACCTAGTTACCCTAATCTATAGGTTAACCCCTAACCTAGAATGACCAAGGGTTAGATTTTATCATGAATCAAGGTGTCAAAATATCTATTTTTACTTTAATAGATATTTTACTTGATTTATGCAAAATATCTATTTAAGGCACAAAAAGTCCTTAGCTTAGCCAAGAAGTTTTGAACCCCCCATGCCTAGTATGGCCGGCCAAGTGACCCCATGACAGCCCCTTGCCCCTCCTCTCTCCTATATAGCTAACACTTAGTTCATATTCCCATAGTTACATGAAAAATCAAAACCAAGAAAAACCTAGAAAACCTTCCACTCATTCTTCCATAACTTTCTCATTTCAAGAGCTTTGAACCTCTAGTTTTCTCCATTAGGTCACCTACAATCTAAGGGAGCCTAGGGAAGTGTGCTACTCAAGTTTCACCAAGAGAGGACAAGTTGAGGCTAGAGGATACATCACCCTCTTTTAGGGATTTTCAAGACTTTGTGCACCAAGAGGTAATTATTCCTAAACCTTGTTAATATAGTGTTTTTCCTCACAATTGCATGCATCTAGATAACCCTAGCTCTGTTTTTAGGTTTGGTAAATTTTAGGGTTTGTTTGGTGTCGTATCGGACACGTATCCTATTTGTCAAAATACTGAATTTTAGTGTAAATAGCTCACTGTCACATGAAAATTTACTCACTGTTTTGTAAATGTATTTGAACCAAAATAAAGCCTAGACCTAGCTAACCCTAACCCCTACTCACTGAGCACAAGTTGGCCTTGTGTCGTGTCCAAAACTGGACACAAAGCCCTCGGGACACACTGCACAGTACACAGGGAAAATGCCCTGCTACTACTGTGTCAGTTCTCACTGAACACGTCACTTGGACACGTCAAACTTGACACCCACCTTGGGGCATTGACTGACAGGTCATCCCCAAAGTTTGGGATGACTTCGTGTCGTGTCGGACACGAAATCGACTCTCAAAGGGTCGTTCAGTGCACAGTATACACACACAGACACCTGACTTTGGGCGTGTCGTATCCACTGTACACGACACGTAGACACTTCGTACTGACACGAGCACGTAGCCTATACTTAGGCGAACACGTGGACACAATTTCGTGGTGTCTCGTGTCCTGTGTCACGAACACGAGACACGAGAAAACACGTCTACACGGTCTGAAACACGTATTTTAGGGTTCCGATACGCGTCTCGTGTCCGTTATACACGAAATATGGACACGTATCAGGCCCATGGACACGAAGCCCAACCCTAGGCGCACCTTCGGGCACGAGCGCGAGGCCTGTGTCGCTTTGTGTCGTGTCCTAGGTCGTTTTCTAATTTGTACTGATACGTGTGTATCAGTTTAACCTAGTTTACCCGTGTGACTTTGAAACCTCGTGGATACGCCGTGTCGCATCGTGACACCGTGTCAGGATGCTAAGATCCTAGTCTAACCTAGGGGCTACAGTTACCAACCAACCTTGGGCCATTTTAGTTTGATTTAGGTTGTGTTTGGTTTAACCTAAGATCTAGGTTTACTATCCAATATTCCATTTCCAGTTTAATTCCCAGTTTTCTAAATTGGATTTTGATTGTTAATTAATGTTGATTTTTTACATATAATGCTATGTTATTATTAGGTTAACATGTTGTATAAATGTTAGTGTGAGTGTGGGTCAATTTTGGGAGTATTTGGTTGGGTATATATGTAGTTGTATATATATACATATGTATGTATATATGTATTCTGTGTGTGTTTGGGGCTCTTTTGGTCCCAGAAATTTCTGGAACCATTCTCCCCCCCTGTCCAGACTTGTCTCACCCTCACTCTCTCACTGTCTCACTCTCTCACAGTCTCTCTCTCTCTCAATCTATGTCTCTCTCTATATATATAGTATATATATGAGTTTATATATATAGGTATATATATATATAGGTATATATATATATATATATATATATATATATATATATATATATATATATATATATATATATATATATATATATTGATATATGTATATTTGTATTAGTTACATTAGGTCACTATATATTAATGTGTGAGTGTGGGTTTGTATTATACTTAGTATTCATATATGGGTATATGGGTAGTAGATAGATATATATATATCTATATATAGATATATACATATATATATGATTTCTAGTATAGGTTTATATGAAAACCTATGACTATGGCCTATGGCCTAGGATCATTAGCCTATGGCCAAGATCATTAGCCTATGGCTAGGGGCTAGCCCTAATGACCCAAAACCCACTTGTTGACCCTTGTTGACTAAGGGTTGACCAAAGTCAACCTTAGGTCAAAAGTGACCTAGTTAACCTAGAAATGACTAGGAATGACCTAAAACAACTAGTTTGACTAGTTTGACTAAAACCCTAACTAGTTGACTAGTGTTGACCTAACTTTGACTAGTTTGACTTTAGAGTTGACCAAGAGTTGACTTTTGACCAGATTGACCTAGAATCATGTAGTATGCATTGTATACTCTATTTTTACCATTGTGGATATGTTGTGACCTGTTTTACTCTAAATAGGACTCTGTGACACCAGTTCGAACATCTATTCATATCAGTCATACAGGGTGACAGGCGAGTACATTATCTGATCTTTTCATGCTTGTTAGGACTTATATTCTTGCTTTAGATTACTTTACATGATGTTGTCACGTCATTATCACGGATTGGTACTATATGGATCTTGTTATGCGATGTTATCTCCCTCGAGGTGCATCAGATACAGTTGTCATGTGCTTTTCACGAACATCTTGTATTTCATGTACACCGCTTTCATGTATACTCTTGTGCAATCTTGTACTCTCATGATCACGTGAGCAAATATGATAAAAACCTCTTGTACAAAGTAACGTAACTTGACTGGATCCTTGTGTATTGATTGGGGAGGGTGAGTAGGAAATGGTTATGTGATCAAAATCCTATCTTGTACAAATTCTTGTGAAATCTTGTATATGTCCTAAGCCCGTTTATATAACCATCTCATGCTCTAAATCACAGGTTACCTACAGTTCTTACTTATCATATATATAGATATTTTCAGTTATCAAATCTCTCTCGTTTTACATATATTCTTTACAGTTCATGTATCTTACTCTATGCATGCTTTACATTTCCCAACCTGATATGAACTGCGTGAGATGTATTGTGCTCGTTCCTGTCCTGACTGGGCCTGTTGAAAATATTACAGATGATGATGGTGACTGTCCTACCTTCTATGGGACACATGAGGGTGACCTTCAGGAGCCTGAGGAGCATCTAGCTCAGTAGAGGGTGTCTAGTCTAGTCTAGTGTTTACAGTTTTTATTTTGTATCGGACTGTTCCGATTGTTAGTTGTGACTTAGTTATATTTCAGGTCTTGTACTTATTTGTGTTGGACATCTACTTTGTGTGGTGTGTTAACTCTATATATATTCAGTTCTTCCTTTCATCTGATTCCATATCATGTTCTATCTTTCCTAGACTTGTGTTTGAGATATAGAGTTGAGATGTTATGTTATACCTCCGTGCGGAGATGACAGGTTTATATGTCTTATTGTTAGATGTTAGTTGTTATAGATGACCTATACAGCGTTCTACCGTCGACACTGCGGCGTAGGCTGGACGTACCCACGTTCTCGTGCCCCTAATCAGGGTGCGGGTCGTGACAATTACAATTGTGGTGCAGAATTCAAGGCGTAGTTCATTCTTGTATCACATTGTTATTTAACCCATACGGGAAGATTCAAGTCGTCAGCGACATCTATCCTAATGCAAAATGGACGGTTACTGTAGGGAACGCTCAACCCTGGACACATATATATGTTGTGATATGTGGGGAATTGTTGGTGCTTTCTTTACATGGAGAGAGCTTGCTCTCAACATGCCTTATAAAATTTTAGTCCCACATCGGAAATGCACCATGAGTTATCTCAACATATATACTTGGTTGTGTTGTTGAGAGATGCACATGGGGTGGTGACCCTAAGGAGGGAACCATGTGGGTGATTTTACTAGGAGGTAAGAATAAGGCTCCAAGGATTAAGCATTAATAATTTTGTCATTCTCTTGGATTAATTCCATTTGGAGCTAGCGACTCGGACTCGGGCTCATGAGGCGTAATATGGCATTTTGTTGGCGCACTTTGCACTTAGCACGTCAGCAGTCATGCGGCTCCATGCGGTCCATGCGGCTCATGTGGTCCATGCGGCCCATGCGGTCCATGCGGCCATGAGGCTCATGCGGCCATGCTGCTGCTGCCGCATGGAGGGTTCCGCTGACTATGCAGACTACAAGTCAGTTATAGAAAGACTGATTCAATGCGATTAATTCAGATCCTATCTTTGTGGGATTTGAATTAATTTCGTTACTATCTTTGTGGGATTTGAATTAATCTCGTTGCTATCTTTTGGGATTTGATTCAATCTTTCCATAACTGAAGAGACGGCTAGGGTTTCCACACTCTCTCTATATATACTCTCTTCTGGCCTCCTTTGTGGGTACTACGAAAATTATAAGTCAGAAACGGAGAGAGAGAGAGGTGCTGTTGCCGCCATTGCAAGTCCATCCGAGGAGTCAGAACAGAGGTGACTTCGAACGTTCCACAAGTTCTTCAACTTGCTGGTTCCTGGAAGCAATTCGTGTGGGGCGAATCTTGCTTTGAGCAACGGTGTTTTGACACCCCAGCATTTTTCTTCTTCTCATCTTTCTCTAGATTATTGTAACTCATTCTGTCCCAATTGCAACACGTTTGCAAGGAAGAACGAGAGATCTTCTCTTCTCTATTTCCCTCCTCCATATTGTAATCGGATTATTTGGTTTTTGTATTATCGTAGATCTTTGTTGCATATGTTTTACCATCTTTGATCAAGCCCCGGAAATAACATCTACTAATTCTTTCACATGACTTATTTCACGCCGTTCATCAACTACTAATTTTTGAAATTGTTCATCTGAACTTTTTCTTATAACAAATATACCAAGGGCTCGTTTTTTAGAATGAACTAATTGTTGTATTTTTTTTCATACCCACTTTATTATTTTCTAAGCAACATATTTTAATATAAGAAAGCGTAATAAAATATAAATATTAAACAAAGAATAATAAACTATGGATTAAATTTGTTGTATTAATGCTCTTCTTCTTAAAGCTCATAGTTTATTCTATTGTATAACAAGGAAAGTAGTCTTCACCCTTAAAATTTTCTTTCAAAAATGTCCTTAGATATATTTACTAATTGAAATGTTTGATTAAAGTTAGAATGGATATCTAGATAAAATTGTTAAAACTTTTTAACATTATTAATTCATTTAAAATAATTAAACGAATGCATTCATTAACTACGGAAGTTGAAACTTTTGGTTAAAATTATTAAAGGTACTTAAGCAATGCATGCGTAGGTAGAGAAAAATTTATATCATAGTGATATATATATATATATATATATATATATATATATATATATATATATATATATATATATATATATATATATATATATATAATATATATAAAAGGTGCGAGTATTTTTTTTGTTTGGTTGAGTTCGTTTTTTCATGTTGAATATATATAATAAATTTATTTTTTTTAACATTTTTTTACATAATTAATTTATTTTAAAAATAAAATGGACCATGATATACATACGGCTTACATGGTTCACTTATATATATATATATATATATATATATATATATATATATATATATATATATATATATTTTAAAGATTTTTTTTTAAATGTTTTGTAGGGTTTCTTCAGTTCCCGTTTACTCTCTTTTTCCTCCCTCTCTCATCTCATCAGATGATATGGTGGTAATGTTATGATATTTCGCTCCAAAACCCCACTCCCCTATCTTTCACTCTCTCCCCCTTCCACCACCACCACCGCTCCTCCTCCCATGATGGCGCTCTCGTCCACCTCTTTCGCTCCGCACCACCCCCCACTCTCCATCTCCCGCCTCCAATTCCTCCACCGCGGCCACAACAGCAGCTCCATCCCCAAACCTCTCCACAACAGCTCCTCCTCCTGGATCAAGAACTGGTCCCAAACCCACCGCCCCCGCCCGATCCCCAGCAAGCCCAGGTCCGTGCTCGACTACCGGAACCCCGTCTCCAGCGACAACGACGACGAGGACGCGGTCGGCACCAGCCGCAGCACCGGCAGCACCACCATGGAGAGGATCATCGACAAGCTCAAGCGCTACGGCTACATCGACACCTCCTCCGAGGCCAAGCCTGACCCGCCCCTCCCGGAGAGGGGCTCCGTGGAGGACGTCTTCTACGCGGAGGACGGGGTCCTCCCCAACTCCCGAGGCGGAATCGACCCGGACGAGGAGGTCCGGTTCCCGTGGGAGAAGCCGAGGGGCACGGAAGGGCCCGGGGAGGACAGAAGCAGGGGCAGCAGGAGGAGCAAGACCTCGGTGGCGGAGCTGACGCTGCCCGAAGGGGAACTGAGGAGGCTGAGGCACCTCGCGATAAGGAGCAAGTCGAGGACGAAGATCAAGGGCGCAGGGGTCACCAAGGAGGTCGTGGACCTGATCCACGAGAGGTGGAAGACGGAGGAGGTGGTGAGGCTCAAGTGCGAGGGGCCGCCCGCGCTCAACATGAGGAGGATGCACGAGATTCTCGAGGTCCGGTATATTTCTGCCTATGTTTATGATGCCATTTGGTTCAGAATGTTCGCTTTTAGATCACGGTGTCCAATCGACATGAAGAACTCGAAAACTCGATTCGAAACTTACAATACCATCGATACCGATAGCCATAATATGGTGCAAAACCTATACTCGCAACTACTCGATGACAGAGAATTCTTAATTACTCGGTCATCAGGCCTATTGCCAACTAGTTCGAGTTTTAGAGCATTTATTGGGTGATGAATCCTATTGGCGTACCCATGGATTTAAATACGACCTTGTGTTCAGACAAGGGAGACTTGCTGAAGGATTATGGTAGATGTTGCATTTTTATAGACGAACTTAATTATCTAACCATCACCATGCTAGATTTCTTTCGTTGCAAGTGTGGGGATGTAGGAGGAGCTAAGCAATTCCAATGGACTTAATTTTGGAAGAAAAAAGACTGAAGAGTTTTGAAACAAGGATATGGGTTGAAACTTAGAAAAAGTTGAAGATTTGGAACACTATTTTAGGATATCCTTATAACAGAAAGGTTTGTTGGACGAAACTATAATTGGACTTTTCTATGTGAAACAAATCCATGTGGGCAAACCCTAGGGTTTAGGCCCTTTAGGGTTGGGATTTGATAGCATTGGTAGACAAATTTAGGGTTGTTTTGGAGGTATCTAGAACGGTTTTTTCATGGCCTTTTTGGAAGTATCTAGAACGGTTTTTTCATGGTCTTTTGTTGTGATAGAACAATAAAAATGTGATTTGATTATAGGTTTAGAAATAGTGATTTATGGTTTTTTCATGATAAAGAAAGAATAAAAGAATGAAAGATACCTGGGGACTATCTCACACCTTCCGGTTGCAATGAACAATCTCACACTGTCTGGTTCTTCAAGTCACGTTAAGAAAGACATTATATCCAACTTTAATAAACTCTCAGTTTTTATTCATCATTAATTCAATAATAATACAAGAGGTTTAGGCTATTTGTATGATAGTTTTACAAAAGATAAGATAAAATCCTCATCATTTTTTAATTCTAATACATAACTGTCCAAACTAGAGGTATGTATAAATCCTAAATCTAATCTAATTGTATTACAAAATTTGTAAAATATAAATGAAGTGATAAGACCTAATCCATGTTTGGTCCCCATCATGTTGCTAGTTTATTGATACTCCAAAAGAGTCCCATTTGATTGTCGTGGTTGTTATTGTTGGATATCCACAGAATGCTCAAGGACGTTTTTTTTTTAATTATATCATGTTTATGGTGACATACAATTAGGTTTACACATGCATACTTGCCGTGTTTGTGGTGATATTAAAGCTATGTTACATAGATAAGATTATGATACTAAAAAATTCAGACATGACAAGATGAACTCACCACTAATTCTGGCTTGCGTACTTTTTTGAGTGTCCTAATTGTCTCCAATATGTATCCAGTGCAGACATGTTATGTAGTATGGACTAGCTCTTCACAGTTAGGTCTACGAAGAGTATCTGACATTTTTGTATATAGCAAATGAACTAGCCGACCTCAAAAAAATTGGGATAAGGGTTTTGTTGATGTTCTGAGCATCATGGGACATTGGCGTAATACTTCTGCACCAGATTGAAAGGGAGGGTGGAAAAGTCTACTCTATCATATGGACAAGCAACAAGTCTATTAGCTAGACAGTGGGCTAGTTGGTTACTGTAAGCCATTAACTGCTGGTTTTTTCGGTTAGTTGAAACCAATCACTGTCTTACTGTCTACTTGGTTGTCAAGATCAATTCATGAAGTCAGCGTGTCTATTGGCTATATAAACCTTCTTACAAGTCATTTTGCTTAAAAATATAAGAATAATCTTCCTCATCTATTCTCTTCTTCCTTATATCACTATATGTTAGCACCTGAAAATTTTCACTTTATTTAATTTTTCTGCATTCCTCTATAAGGCTAATACATGCAAAAAGTTTGCCTGGTAGTTCCTACCGTGACATAGGAGGTTTTAGAAAGAAGGCCAGTAGATTGTATCCTTATGAGCTTAGTAGATACTGGATCAGTTTGATACTTTGATATGCCTAGCTATTAGTTCACTTGCATATAACCCATCATTTCTGTAGTTTAATTTCCTGGCCTTTTCTGTATCCATTTACTTTTGTCAAACTTGCCTTGAATGTTAACCAGTAGGCTGATACCTACTTTCCATTTTTTACAGAGAAAAACAGGAGGGTTGGTGATATGGAGGTCAGGAAGTTCCATTTCTCTGTACCGGGGTGTAAGCTATGAGATTGCCCAACCAGTAAAGAAACCATATCAAAGTGTTCAGATGAGTGAACGTAACTCATTTCACAAAGCTACGGATGTTCCTGGGAATTCCACAGCATATGGCAGTGGCTCTATCCAATATTCTCATGAAGTTCGTCCAGTTCCTGTTGAGAAGATACAAGATACTAAACCACCTCCTGAAATAAAATATGAAAGCGAAGTGGATAAGCTGTTAGATAGCTTAGGTCCACGATATGCTGATTGGCCTGGATCTGATCCTTTGCCTGTAGATGCTGATTTGCTTCCAGGTATTGTTCCTGGATATAAACCTCCTTTTAGAATTCTTCCATATGGAGTGAAGCCCTCTCTTGGATACAAGGATGGTACATCGTTACGGAGGCTTGCAAGGGGATTGCCTCCTCATTTTGCCCTTGGTAAGCATACTTCTCATCAAACTTTATTGGTGACTTGTAGTATGGCTGTTTTCATATATCGTGCTTTGTTTTGCACATGTAGGGAGAAGTAGGCAACATCAAGGTTTAGCTGCTGCAATGGTGAAGCTGTGGGAAAGAAGCTCCATTGTGAAGATTGGTCTGAAGCGTGGGGTACAACTTACTACTAGTGAAAGAATGGCTGAAGATATCAAAGTAATCTATAATAATCTTTATACTATTAAATATATTGTCTTCATATACAATTTTTATTTATTTATTGAGGGTTCACTGCAATGCATGCGTACCCTCTAAAATATTCATTAGCGCATATATTTCCCTATATAATATGTTAGGAAGTACTTACACAAAACCGAATATCTCATGAAGGTATAAATGTCAATGAACCCTAAATAAGGGTGGAAACTCAACCTGGGGTCACTAGTGTTATGCAATAGTCCTCCAAAGTAATAACAATTTATTTAGGCGCAACATGAACCTGCGGGCATGAAGAGATATTGAAGAAAATCAACAGAATTTTGACAAGCTTTACTTTATGAGGAAATTTATAAGAGGCATTATTCAATTATATATCAAAATATTGTCGAACATAGAAACCTAAGCTACAAGGAAAAATGGAGGTACCCAAACATTACAGAGATTTGAGATGGGGTGTGGCAATACTGGCATGAATACAATCATTATTGATTTTATAAGATTTAGAAACAACAACAACAGAGACACAGCTATTTGTGGACATGTTGAATTTGAAAGATTTATGTCATATTATTGGAATTTTCAGTTACTTCTGAAGATAAGTGTGGGGCATATGATCGGAAGGAATATATTAGGTGATACTGACTCAGTATTTACCCAATACTTAAGTTAAAAGAAATACCATGAGCAGTTGCCTTCTTAGCTTTTCATCAGGAATGTTCTTAAACTAAAACTGTTATGGTTGAGCTTTAAGTCATGTTGTGGGAATTTGGTAGCATTAGCAATGCTGTTTTTTTGCTATAAAGAAAGTTTTTTAAACATTCAATTGATTCCTATTTCACTATTCATTATGCTCTATACACCCCCTTGTAGAAGTCTCTGGTCCCTATTCTCTATGCTTTCTCTAGTTGCATGTATTTTTTTCTTCTTCTTAGCTTTATCCTTGTTTCTTCTCCTTAATAACACAGGTAAGTCTTAGTTCACAATCTGATATGAATTTTGTTAGAATCTTCTGGTTAAAGTTGCAATCCCATTGAACTTTATTGGACAGAAATATGAAATGTCTCACTTGTCGCTGATTGCAGAAATTAACCGGAGGTATGATTCTCTCTAGGAACAAGGATTACCTCGTCTTTTATAGAGGAAAGGATTTCTTGTCCTCTGAGGTTACAGAGGCATTAATTGAGAGGGAAGGCTTAGCAAAGGCCCTGCAAGATGAAGAAGAACAAGCAAGAATTAGAGCGTGTTCTTCAATTGGTTCAAAGATAGAGTTGATCGAAGAGCCTGGCAATTCTGGTACCCTTGGGGAAACGCTAGAAGCTGATGCGAAATGGGGCAACAAGCTAGATGATGACCATAGAAACAAGATGTTGAGAGCTGCAGAAGTTGCAAGGCATGCTGACCTTGTTAGGAAGCTGGAGAGGAAGCTTCACCTTGTAAGTCCCATGTTGCACAGATACTCCTAAAGAGAACTGTTTCCGTGTTCATATCCACAATTCACTTGTATCCAACATGATATCCTTGACACTCATATTGGATATGGCTCGCCCAATGTTGACACTCCAAAGAGACCCAAAACATGGTTGGAAGTAATTGTGCAAGGTCGTAGTTGCCACACATAATTGAGATATGATAAAGTAACATTTCTCTGTATCAAACCCTCGCTAGAACTTTTTGGAGCCTGATTACTACTATAACATGCAAAATTATAGATATTATTAAGATCAATATGTATGAAATATGTATAGATATATTTTCATGTGTATATTATGGGGTATCTACGTTGTACCCATATCCAAAAATTTCTAAAAATGCCATATTCTGAATCCATATCTTGTTAATTTTCGTGTCCTTGTCTATGCAACCTAGATATATAGGCTTAATTGCAAAAGGTTACCTCCAAATTACACCTGTATTTACTCATAATTTGCCTTGTACAGAATATTGCACTTCAAACATATCTCAACTCTCTTTTGCCCTTTGCTCCGAAAATGCTGTTACGGGTAGTTGTCAAAAGTCATTTTCACCCCTATCTTTGCTCTGATATAAGTGACTTTATTAGGTTGCTAACTTTCATAATTGAATATCTGTCCTAATTAAGGATAATTCAAAAAATACCTTCAAATAAACCAGATTTTTTCTACAATTTTGGATTGTTGGTGTAAACAGCCTGACACGGGCAGTAAATATTGGTAACGATCGATTTTTGAAACCTTGCTTCAAATTTCAATTTGTATGAATGCTTGGACTTTTATGCACTTGGACACTTACGAAACTATCAGGGCTCTCTGATGCACGTTAGTTCATCACAATTTGATTTAATCACCGATTAGATCAAGATGATTGACCATTCTATTCAAGATGATGTTTGAAAGATGTCAATTTGAAAATTTATTAATTGTTTAAATAAAAAAGTTGTAATCACAATAATATGAGGACAGTTGATTAAGGGATCACTCATTGCACCTACATGTTACATAGTGGAGCGTGTCCTTTGTCAAGTTAGTGAAGGGTGTCAGCAGTTCCAAACACTTCTTCACAGGTGACATTGGTCCAACTAATGATGGTTAGTCTCTGGATTTTATAGACGATTATACAATTGAATCTCATGCAATATCTGTCATTTTTTTGCAAGATATCGTTGTCATGAATTCTAAATAAAAGTGTAAATTTTCTCTTCCTAATACTATATTACAATAGTTTCATTTGCGCAACAGGCTGAACGCAAGTTAACAAAAGCTGAAAGAGCTTTAGCCAAAGTGGAAGAGTTCTTGAAGCCAGTAAAACCGACAGCAGACCCAGAGAGCATATCTGACGAGGAGAGGTTTATGTTTCGCAAGCTTGGATTAAGGATGAAGGCCTTTTTGCTCCTTGGTAACATGCTAGCACCTCATCATGTCTTTGATTTCCATGAAAATTGATACTTGAATGATTGTGGCATATACCCATAATGCGAAACTATGATACTGGCAAATATGTGCCAGACACCTTTTGCCAATCCTAGAATCTGTAGAACAAATTTACATATTTGAGACATATGTAGGTTGTGAAAGTGCTGCCGTGTTTATTGCTAAAAAGTTAAATTGGTGCTTCACTGATGTGATTTATATTCAGTAGAGATTCATCACGATTAAAAATACAATTTTATCATAGATGGTATTCTTGACGCAATAATTAGGAATTAGACTACATTTTGATTTGTAGAAGTGTAAGTAAACACATGCATGAAAAAAGAAGAAGTAAACACATGCATGAGCAAAGGCACCTTTCAAGTACTCTTTTTTGAATAGTTTGCAATATCGGCCGATACTGAAACGGGCGATACAAATATGGTTTGATATGTCCCGATCTAATACCGATTGCTACCGATACTAACCGACACCAACGTTGGGGGTCTCTTTTTCAGTCAATTCGGTAGAGAAAATTGTCGGGCCGCATCGGCTCGGCGAAGCGATGGGTAGATTGGCTTAAGGTGGGCGGGTTCAGACCCTTCTCCCCTACTCCTTTACTTCATGTCTAATAAAATGTACCTTTGTATGCGAATGTCGGTATTGAGTTAACAAGCGTGGCTCAAATGAGTAAAATCGTAGCGCGCATCGAACACTAAGATAGAACATTGAACAATCAACAATTGAGGCGATGTGCATCAAGTGCAAGGGTCGTAGTAGGACATTGATGGTAGAATATTGAAAGGCAAAATTGAGATGTGCATCAAGTGCACGACTCAAAGAACATTGAACGCTAGGCATAGAACATTGAAAATATGGCGTTTAGCGTGCATCCTTGCACGAAAACTATGCGTTGGTTTAATAAGCGAATTGGACAAGTTGTGGTGCAACGCCACGGAACTGTCGAAACATTGAAGGGTATGCTTCGCCCGCAAAGCATGTAGTTGTGGCACAATTGTCGAGGAACTGTTATTATGCGAATAACTTGAGAGCAGCTGGTTGAGTAGATGTTGCGGATTGGGACATCGTGCATCAATATGGATGTATTGGGGCATAGTGCAGTTGGAACTTGAGATAGATTGAGTTGAGACGAAATATATTGAGAACTTGAGATTTGTTGGAAATGATATGACTTATGAACTTTTGCGCGTATTGCATAGTCAATGGACTTGGATAACCTGTGCACGAGTTTTGGTATCCCTCGAACGAGTTATGGCCGGGGCACTGGGACCGTTCGGCCTATGAGGGAATTGAGATTGGTATTCGTGGTGCACTTCATTAGGACGGTTTGCTACCGGCCATTGATGTGATAAGTCACAATACTAGTAAGTTTGGGATCCTTCGAATACTGGGCTAGCAACCCGTACTTGGAGCGATCGTCGGCTTACACGTTGAGATACTAGTCCATTACGGTGCGGAACGTCGTAACCTTTCATATAGATAGGGCCGGTGAACATGAGATTAGAATTGGGTGCAGGCGCAAGTCCTGCCACCCTTGAGATTAGTCTAAAAGATGTTGGTTGATTTTATGAAGGGCTATCGGCGGGCAAGCTTGGTGAATCGAGACGAAGATGTGCACGAACACTATGTTTATGAATATTATTTGGCTAACAGTATCTGTTGCAGGGACACGATACATGACACTGTTGCGTTTCAAATATTGCGGTGAATTGAATAACATTCTTTATTGCTTTGAAATCTTGCCGTGAAACTGATCCTAAGGTAATAATAGAAAGATCACATAATAAGATGCATGTTTCACAAAACTACTTAGTGTTGGTTTAGGCGAGTGGGTCTTGATCGGTACGACGAGAGGATAAGTACTGATCTTCCACCAAATTGTTTGCAGGTTCAGAAAATGGTCTGTTCGTGGCAGAGCTTCGCTTGGACGCGTTGAGGCATTGAGTTCCTTAGCGTTTCGAGGCGTGCGAATGCAACATGAAGATGTTTCGGCCGGGAGTCATTGGATGTGCTATAAAAGACATGATGTATGGAACAAGATCCTTTGTGATCTAGAGAGATCATGAGTGTTGTAAGCCAATTGGCACATTGAACTGAGCTATTCAAGCCTTTGTTATCTACTTCATTATCAATAAATATATTCTTATTATATATTCTGTTTTCTTCCGCTGCGAATGTTATCAATTTGAGATAAACACTATATGAACTTGTCATCTTGCCTTGCACGAGCGCAACTCCAGGCTCGTGCGGCATCACGCCCCAACGAGGACGATTGATTCGGGTGAAATCGATACGAGGATGAGCGATTTTTCGGATTGGGGCGTGACAAATTGGTATCAGAGCATCTTCGAGTTATTGCATATCGTCTTTGATACCCCTCAATACTAGTGTCGATGTGTATAACCTGAACATCTTCTTTTCTCATAAACTTCAATTCGTTGCAATCACTGTTATCATCCGAACTTGAATACGAATCAACTCTTACACGCATCAAGATCCATCTCGTTGTAGCTAATTATCATCATCGAGCTACACAATTTTCAATTCCTTGCATCTATTCTCGTATTTTCCAATCAAACTTCCAAATCGTGCTACCGATTCTTCGCAATTGCTCAAATTCGTTCGCACAACTCTTCGCATCTAACCAACTCGTTCCGAACAAGTCTTCGCACTAACTCAACTCAATTTCGACCGAGTCAACTATTTCCTCAATGCAACATTCTCTCACTATTCTTAGCCTATCGTTCAACTTACACTTAACGAATTCTCAATCGACTCATCATCAATGATGCGAAGAAAATTGAACGAAAAAGACCAATCAACAAGAGTGTAAAAGCATGTAAACGAAGAAAACTTATTTATTGCATGTAAACCAATAAGCAAGGGTGACTATTATTTCACAATTTCATAACTACTAAGAAACAACACAAAAATACTTAAAATTATGCCTAAATGTATAAAAAAATTCTAAAATTTAATAATAATTTGCTTTTCAATACCAAAAAAATCCAAAACCGTCGATACCGCCGATGGTGATACTCATAGGAAGGGTCCGACAGTGATTCTGATATTGCGAAGCTTGTTTTTTGTTTTAATGTTAATTGTTAGTTTCTATTCTTTTTTTCCTCATTCCATTTCTAGGTTTAATATTAAAGGAATCTATTTAGTAAAAATTTATTAGCATGCTCTGCATGCATGTTACCGAGCACAGATAAGGATATAACATCTTATACTTTATGAAACAGATATGCCAATAAGAAATTTCTTATTAAACATGATTGGATTTGTCGGCTATTGATCAGTTGGAACTTGGAAGTATGGAATGTATGTGCATCATCCAAGCCTTCTCCCGTTAGAATCGGTTCGACTATGGAGTTTAAGATAGCCCCATCAAAGAAACTTACAAAGCTGTTATGCCTAATGACGACTTGACATCAGCCTTCTTTATTTGTGTCAACTGCCTAGCGAAGGTCGTTCTGAGCATGAGAGGGCCATGCTATAGAACCTAGATGTCCACTTGGCACGTAGTAGAGCTACTTTTTGGCTTAAGTTTAAGCTCATGCAACCAAGGAGTACCCTCGAAGTTTCCCTAGACTATAAAGAGTCTAGACGAAGAAGTAAAAAGAGGATACAATTTTCTTTAGGGAAGCATTTATCTATATGGCACAATAAATAATCGTCGGTATCTTGACGTAAAGACTTTTAAGGTGGCTCTATTTTTCATAACAATTTAGTATGATCTCTTAGAATGTTCATCGATCTCTTAGAATGTTCAGATGGATGATCACTAGTTCCATTGATGGTTAAGAATGTGATATTGTCACATTTTCTATAAGTTAGATTCTCCCAAAACTTGATTTATCAAGGAAATATCAAATAGGCTTTCATAATTTGTCCCTGCTGTTATCAGAAAGAACAGCCTTCTTGTAGAGAAAGGATTTTAAAAACTTAGGGTTTATCTTGAAATTAAAGATCACCTTCTAATAGAGAGATGATTTAGGAAATTAGGGTTATATAAAAAATACTTGACTTAAGAATTAGGATGCTGAGAGATGATTTTTTATAAGTTAATTTTATTCATTATAATTGGTTAAACTTTGCCTTATGATTGTTTGATTTTCGTCACGACCTAGTCCTAAGCTGACACAGCCAAACTTACCTTTCAATAGTAGCTGGTTGGGCTTACATTGGGGAATTATATATAGTTCTCCAAGGAATTGTTCTTGTCAGTGTGTATATTATATTATTATTTCATATTGTGGCATCAATAAGGGGTGCTTTATAATTTGTCATTTAAATCTATGATGGAAGCCATATAGTTTAATTAAGTGTGCCTTATGTTCTAGACTAGGAATGAACTTGTATTCACTGGCTTACTACATTTACCATTGTTTTATCCTAATGTTGAACCATGGTTCTAAAGACGGTATCATCACTGAAATAGTTGGATCTAAGTGTAATGATTTGGCATAATTGAAACACATGCTGCTATTTAGGTTTCCACTATGTCATCTTTTTTATGATTACTTATTTAAATCTTTTTAAGTTGGATATCTTGTAACAGCACCAAGAACAAAGCCTTCCTATCAGATGTTGAGCCGTGACTACGGTTTATCAGCATTATGTTACTCGTTGCTGTTTGTCTAATACCATGTAGTCATTATAATTTGTAATGTTTTATCATTATCTAAAATTTTATGTCATAGTTTATACCAATCGAGCATTTTCCATTTAGTAGGATAGTGCAGAATAATTTTTTATTCTTGTTTTAGTTTTTTCATAACTTCTATTGTTCATCTTTACCAAGGCATCAGAACGAAATTTTGCATTGGACATCTTTAGTGTTTTTCTCTCTCATATTACCTTTTCCTGTTAAGCTAAACTTTCTCTTTCATCTGAGATCCCATTCAGGAAGGAGAGGGGTTTTTGATGGTACTGTAGAAAACATGCACTTGCACTGGAAATACAGGGAACTGGTGAAGGTCATTGTGAAAGCCAAGAATTTTGCACAGGTTAGGAGTGTTGCCTTGGCCCTTGAAGCCGAGAGTGGGGGTATATTAGTTTCTGTGGACAAGATATCCAAGGGCTTTGCAATAATTGTCTACCGAGGGAAGGACTATCATCGACCACCCACTCTGAGGCCCAAGAATCTCTTGACCAAAAGAAAGGCTCTAGCTCGCTCTATAGAGCTTCAACGACATGAGGTAATCTTATTCACAAGCGATCAGTTGGCTTACAAAAAAGACCAACATAAAATTAATGAAAGCATGATCATAAATCTTACCTGCAGTTGCATATTGGTCTTTCTTTTGGTTGAATCTGACCACCACTTCTATTACAATCTGTAATGTTGTTCTGCCCTTCAGTACCTAGATTCTAATTATCATTTCTAGTTTGAGCTGCAAATAGCAGTATATTTGTCCAGATTGGAGAGTTCCTTTCTGAAGTTACAAATCCTTTTACATCTCTCATGTTTAAATATTTTGAATAAAATTTAACTTTTCGTGCAAATTACTGTTCACCTTCTCTTGGTGACACATCACATGGTAGCTCGTTTTATTCATTGGCTCTCATACTATTCTCTCTAAACAGGCTCTTAAGCATCACATATCAAATGTATACAGAAGGGTAGAAAAGCTGAGATCTGAACTGGTATGTATGTGTGTGTTTCTCTGTTGTATTATTCCTCTGAAGAAGTTCAATATTTCTAACAAAACTCACTTATCTTTTTTATTTTATTTTTCCCCTTGTGTATGCATAGGTTCAAATGGAAGATGTTAAAGAGCAAGGGGATGAGGACTTGTATTCCAAACTAGATTGTGAATATTCTACTGAAGATGAAGAGACTGAGGTATTGTCTTATTGCAGTTAGACTTGTAGAGAGAGTGATGATGATCAAATGCAAAAATTAAATTCAAACATGTAAATCTATAGCCCTTAACCCTCACCAAAGGTCCAGTGGCAGGGAATTCTCTCTAATAAGGTATCGTAGTAACCCAATTTTGGGTTGGCTAACATTGTCATTTGATTAGAGAAAGATTCACCGAAGAGTACTGTACTAAAAATCAGTCTAGGCGCCACCGTGCCCGTCCGATGCCCGTCTAGGCGCTCTCCTAGGCCTCCCCGACCCCTGTGTATGCATGATTTTGGATTTTATGGATTTTTTCTGCAATTTTTAGTAGTTTTTTTTGGGATTGTTTATTTATTTTTTTGAACCGTGCTCGCCTAGGCAGGCTAGGCGTCCGGTGTCCGTCCGCCTAGCGCCTAGCGCATTTTACAACCTTACCGAAGAGACGATCTAGGACTGAACCCACAAAAGGGATATTTGACTTGCAGGAGAGAGTCAAGGTGTTAATTGACCGGGCCGCGCCTGTTGTTGATCGGGTTTGACCGGACCTGTGCCTGGCTTAGACCAGTAGAGAAACAGGCCGGGCTAGCCCGAACCGCAAGACAGATAGGCCGAACCCAACCCGGACTCGGTTTATTAATTTGATTAAATTAAAAAATGAACTTTAAAAAACACATTACCTACAATATTAAAGAGAAATTCCGCATCAATATTTAATATTTTTTAATTATATATTACCCTTGTTACATAAGTCATACAACTTATGTTTGGGTTTCTCCTTTCAATCTCTCTTCAAAAATTCTTTGTAATACTCCAAAGGAAGTTTGTAGAGAGGTTGAAAGCAGACCTCAAACATAAGTCGCATTAAAAAACTATACAACTTATTTTTAAGTTTTTGTTTTCACCCTCTCGTCAAACTTTCTTTGTAATACTACAAAGAAATTTTGTAGAGAGAGTGAAAACTCAAACTCAAACTCAAACATAAGTGACATAATTTAAATATATCTATGACATATCTAACAATAATAATACATATTAAAAAATGATACAATTTTTCAAAAAAATACAAGATACACTTGTTTAGATGCCTACGTAGATTTTATGTGCCACAATTAGGTTTTCATTGGAATCGTTTCCTACAACGCAAGCATTCTACAAGAACTCCATATGCGAGATTCTTCTTTCTGATCACGCTCATTGTAAACTTCGCTAAAATGCTGCCAAATTTCTGATATTCTTTCGAGCAAGGTTCTAAACGGCGGTAGGCGGGTGCGCGGCGAAGAGAGTCCGCTTTCCGCCTAAGTCGCCTAGGCGGTCGATACATTTTGAACATTTTTTACTATTTTACCAGTGTTTTTTGCATAATATTCATATTTTAAGGGTGTTCCATGCATTACTAAGTTATAGAACGAAAAATTTATAAAGTTTTAGTTTTGTAAAAGTGAACCATAGACCCATAATGCTTACAAAACCTTTTTGGCCAAAATATCTTGTTAGATATTACTCCGCCTAGGCGTCTGTCTATGCCGCCTCACCTCCGCCTATGTCGCCAACCTCCGTTGGCCGTCTACTCCACCGCCTACCGAAAAGCGGTGCGGAGAGAGACCGCCTACCACCTAGGCGGGCTAGGCGGATGCCATTTAGAACACTGCTTTCGAGTTGAGGCTTTGTATCCCCTGAGGTTGCAGTGCAGATTGAGATTACTGATCTTGCGGTTGCTGTGGTGATTGATCATTTTCCATGACAACAAGTAACCTCTTCACCGAATATCACTATATTGCTTGTAAGCATTCAAGGTTGTAAAAATTGTTAGTCGGCCGCTAGTCGGTTCACGGGGACTAGGAATTAATCGGATTAATCGGGAACTAGTCGGACACTAGTCGGATTAATCAGTTTGAATTTTTTAATTATATATATATATACGGGCACAATGATCGTAGACTCCGGGAGTCCTTGTGGGAGGACATTGTGCGCCTGGGTCATATGGCGGACAACTTGCATCTTTCTCTGCTTATCATGGGGGATTTCAATGCTATGCTACTTCGCCAAGAGAAGGTGGGAGGTCGACCTGTCCCGGATTCGGTTTTATATGACTTCCAGAGATGTCTGCTCCTATCTGGGTTGAGGGGGCTGGAGAAAGCTGGCCATATCTGGACCTGTCACAACAAGGCTACAAATAATCGAATTGCTTGTCAGTTGGATCGGGCATTGGGCAATAGTGATTGGTTCAGGTGCTTCCCTAATTCGGTGGCGGAAGGTCTTGCGGCTGGTACTAGCGATCACTCTCCTATCCGAGTTGGCCTTTGTGAGAGACCTACTATGAGGTCGAGGCCGTTTCGGTATAACAATAGCTGGTACCTGTCGGCTGGTTATGAGGAGGTGGTTACGGGGGAGATGCAGCACTTCCGGGCTGGCACGACTCAGTTCCGCATGGTTCATAAACTCAAGCAGATCAAGCGAGCGCTCAGAGGTTGGGTGAAGATGAGACCGCGGACCTCTCTGGCGGAAAAAGAAGCCGAGCTTTGGGACACTCAGGTGGCTCTACAGGCTGACATTCTGGACGGGAAGTTGGCGGCTAGGGAGAAGACTCTGATTGAGGAGGTCAACACCATGAGGCTACAGGAGGAGATCAGTGCGGCACAGAGGGCTAAATGCACATGGCTCAAGGATGGTGACCGATGCACCAAGTTCTTCTATGATGTGATCCGCACTCGTCAGCACCGGAACAGCATCCCCAGACTTCTGAATGGCGAGGGGCGCCTGGTAGGGGACCCGGTGGAGATCCAGGAGGAGGCCGTCAGATTTTACTCGGACTTTTACCAGCAGACTGATTACACCAGTACGTTCCCCGGCCTTGTCACTAAAAGGCTGGTGACGCACCATGGTAATTGCCTGCTACTGGCCCCTGTGAGATTGGAGGAGGTGGAAGACATTGTGATGAAGGCTAATCCTAACAAAGCTTCGGGGCCTGATGGCTTCTCTTCAGGGTTCTTTAAGCGACACTGGGGTGTGCTTAAGTACCCTGTTTTGGAGGCGGTCCAGGAGTTCTTCGCGGAGGGCCGACTTCTGAAGGAGATGAATCACACATTCCTGACGCTGGTTCCTAAGAAGGAGGACGCTACCTCGCTTGCAGACTTTAGACCCATTGCATGTTGTAACTTTATTTATAAGATTATTACACATCTTATGTGCAGGCGTATGGAGGGGATTATGCAGGGATTGGTGTCCCAGAATCAGGCTGCTTTCATCAAGGGTCTATCGATAGCAGAGCACAGCTTACTTGCACATGAGATGGTGAGGGAGTTCAGCAAACCTGGGAGGATGAAGGCGTGTGTGAAGCTGGATCTACGGAAAGCCTACGATACGGTCAACCGGGACTTCCTATGCCACTTGATGCTCGCCATGGGGTTCGACGAGAGGTGGGTTGCAAGGGTGAGGGAGTGCATCTGCTCCCCTACCTTCTCTGTCCTCATCCAGGGCACACCTCATGGCTACTTCAGGAGCAATCGGGGGCTGAGGCAGGGCAATCCCCTCTCTCCATACTTGTTTACCTTGGTGATGGAGTATTTCACCTGCATGATTGACACGGCGGTGCATTGCAAGAAGATCGTCCCCCTTTTTCGGTTGGTGAGACCGGTGGTCTCACATCTGATTTATGCTGATGACTTATTGGTGCTCCTCCAGCCTTCCATGCGGGGTATGAGAGCGCTATCGGACATCATGGAGGAGTTCGGGCGGCTATCCGGGCTACAGTTAAATAGGGAGAAAAGCAGAGTCTATTTCAGTTCCCGATGCACGCTTCAGGAGGAGAGAGCCTTCGCTCTGGGAGTAGAAAAAGGTGAGCTCCCAGTGAAATACCTGGGGGTCCCGTTGACGTTCAACTACGCCAGAGAGCAGGATTGTCACAGGTTGGTAGATTTTGCTCAGAGGAGGGTGGAGGGATGGCAGGCTGCGGGTCTATCTTTTGGCGGTCGGATTGAGCTGGTGAGATCAGTTATTGCTGGCATCACGATGTTCTGGCTCCAGTCTATCCAGATCCCGTCGGCCACTATTCGGAAAGTGGAGTCTATCTGTGCGGACTTCATCTGGAGGGGAGGGATGCATGCGATCTCCTGGGACCAGTTATGTCGTCCTAGGGAGGAGGAGGGAGTGGGGCTGCGGCCTTTACATGCGGTCAGGAAGGCAGCTTGTGTGAAGATGGCCTGGAGATTTCTCAAGGGGGGTTCGCTCTGGACGGAATGGATGGCGAACAGATACCTCAGGCGGACTAACTTCTGGGCTTGCAGGATAGACAATAATTTTTCGGTCACATTTAAAGCCATTCTGAGGTGTCGGCCGGTGCTCAAGACCGCTATATGCAGGAACATGAAAGATGGGACGACCACTGATCTCTGGCTTGATCCTTGGTTGGGCTCCAGATCCTTACTGGAGATACTGGGAGGACAGCTGGACAGGGAGGCGGACAGGGGGCTCACATGCAGTCGGATCATCAGAGAAGGGATATGGTGGCCAGAAGGATATCCTTACACAGCTCCGCTAGCCGAGGAGATTCGCCTTATTACTATAGATGATAGTCGCATGAGGACTCCTGGAGCTGGGCCGGCCCTGGGTCGGGGGGCGGGTCAGGTCTATTTTGCTTCCGTAGCTGCTATGACTTGGTTCGGACTCACCATGACCAGGCTGAGGAGGTGGACTTCATTTAGGGCAAGGGGATTGCCCGGAAAATGCAACTATGTGCATACTGGCTTCTGCGAGGCAGACTGATGATGAGAGATAGACTCCTCAGGTTTGGGATGCAGATCCTAGATACCAAGTGTGTGCTTTGTCATGGGGAGGACGAATCTATGGGGCATCTCTTCTTTGTGTGCCCGACGGCCTGGCACATTTGGACTGAGCAGTGCGTGCAGCTGAGAGGGGGTGTTGGTGTGGATAGAGACATCATGAGCATACTTAGCTGGATTCGAGACCACAGAGGCCGGGACCCGGGGTGGGCCAGAAGAGCCAGAGTTCGTCTGGCCGCTTCCATTTGGCACGTCTGGAAGGAGCGGAACAGGCGTATTTTCGAAGGCCTGACTACCCCTACTATTGGAATTCTACATAACATAGAATTCGATGTATCAGTATTGGCTCCATAATATTATAATATGGGGCATGAGATGATGTGATATTATGTATTGTAATACATTTACCGCTATATGCGAGGAATAAATTCACCCTTATTCCAAAATATATATATATATATATATATATATATATATATATATATATATATTAAAAATAATAATATATATGCAATATATGCTGTATGTCATCAAAGTATTAACTATTAACTTAAGTACCCAAAAAAATAATACATATGTCCTTGGTATGCATTCTTCTCCTTCTCTGTTGGTTGCTTTTAGGTTTTTGAAAGAACTGAATTTTGGATCAAATTTTGATCTTTTTTACCCCTTTTTTGGAACCGAGGCTTAGTCGGCCGACTAGGCCCGTCTAGCCGCCTAGTCGGCTACCTAGGTCTAATTATTGCTTGAGCCGATTTTTTTTGCCGACTAGCCTCCTAGTCGAGTCGGCGAAGGCCGACTATCGACTAGTCGGGTACTAGTCGGCCGACTAGTCAGATTTTTACAACAGTGTAAGCATTGCAAGAGAGAAATTTTTTTTGTTATGGTAGATTTGGAAGAATATACCCTATTTATAGATATTTTTCGGTGCCAAATTATCCCAAATACTCTTAAAATATAGTTGTTATAAGGGTAAATGACCAAATACCCTTAAAACTGTTAAAAATAGCCATATTATTGGGGGTATCCTCCAAGGCCAATATATGTTGGAGGGGCAAATTACCAAAATACCCCTCCAATGTTTTAATTAACGGTAATATAGGGTGGTATTCCGGTAATTTATCCCATATGTATATGTGTGTGTGTGTGACCGGTCCGGGCCGGGTCAACCAATTTTTTCGGTCTGAACCGGTTCGGTTCGGTTTATTCACCAGGCCGGGCTGGGCTATCGGGCCTATTTCTCAGACCCAGCCTGAACCTGGGTTGCCTGTGGGCCGGGTCGACCTGTTGTTCAAGCCCGGGCTGGCCCAGACTGGGTTTGACCTGGCCGGGCCAGGGCGGGGTTGTAGACTGCCCGGCCCAATTCACACCTTGTGGGGAGAGTTAGAAAATATAAACATATATCCTTAACAGTCACCAAAGCTTCGAAGGGTTGACAATTGACAGTGGCAAGAACTTCAATAATCTTACTATGCAATTTTACTGTTCATGAGAACCAGAGCTATTCTTAAAATTTGAAGTTTAAGGTGCCACACTAAAATTTTCATCTATAATTAGTTACAGTCTGATCTAACATAGGTTGATACTTGATAGGTGGCTGGTTTAGTATATGTGTTTTCTTTTCCTTGTAATGGATGGACAATAATGACAAAGCCTTTATCCCACAGGTTGGCTACAAGAATCCCTTCTTCCTTTCCCTAGATGTTATGGCTATTCCCTAGTAATATTAGCAACTACCATATTTTTACTTAGAGCAGTTTATTGCACATGTATTCCTACTTAGAGCAGTAATATTATGGCTATTTCTTGTTCATTTTAAGTACAAGTCATAAATGATGCATCTAGCAGTTTACTGCGCATGACCATACCATCTCAAGTGGGGCTGCAAATGAACATATCAGCTCATGGCTCGACTTGTCCGATCAAACTTTCACTCGGCTCAATCAACTTCATTAACAAGATGAGCTTGAACATGAAAATGAGCTCAATTAGCTTAACAAGCCTAGCTCGAACATGGGAAGTTCGTTCTTGAACTTGGAACAAGCTGGACTCAGGAAGCTCATCGAGTACTCGATTCAACTTTATTAACTCGACTTCTCTATACTTTGTTGTTTTAAGAAAAACCTGCCAAGCCTGAGGCCCAAAACTGAAATCTTGAGTGCTAGGTTGATACTAAACTTCCCAACTGACGTCTAACGT
Source organism: Iris pallida (assembly GCA_029216955.1). NCBI lineage: Eukaryota > Viridiplantae > Streptophyta > Magnoliopsida > Asparagales > Iridaceae > Iris > Iris pallida. The sequence continues at coordinate 29,782,036 of JANAVB010030220.1, forward strand.
CCTCATCTCTATATTGATTGCAGAGTTCACTTGAGCTTGACTCAAGCTCGCGCAGCTCGTGAGCCTACTCGAGCTTGAGCTTGGATATAGTTTTCAAGCTTGGGTTCTGACACGGTTCGATAGATTCCAGTCTTATACAGCCGAGCTTGAACATACCAAGCTCGACAAGCTTGGCTTGATTGTAGCCCTGATCTCAATCAATTTTCTGTCATTCTATTATCAATCGAAACAAAATCTGATTTCTCATTAGTGCATTTATTGCTTGTCCTAACATCAATTGTGTTGCTACTAGTCTATGTCAACCTTTTCATTTCGTCTACATTCATTCTTTTAAACATGTTCGTTTGTCCACAATCCTAACCTGGAACGTTGAACTTATTGGATAACAATCCTATAAGGTTTTCCTTGCAAATTTAAGGGTATTCTATGGTCACTGGCTGAACGTTTTAGAAAATGGAGATTCTGATGCACTGTGTCAATCACCGTTTTGTTATGCGAATTCGACAGTGGATGGCAAAGTTCACGTTTAGAAAAATGTTGATACGTTTGCAACCGAGTGAAACTACTTCTATTAGCAAATTGATATTGGTGAAGTTTTGGACGCTTGCACTTATACTACCTTTGCCCCTAAATTAAGAAACTCATCTATGTCCCAACCCTTCTTTGCAAGCAATGTTCTAAAAATCGCTACGCGGGGACGGTGCGCCAAGGGCCCGCCTAGCGCCTAGGGCGCCTAGGCGCCGCCTAGGCGCCGAACTAATTTTTTTAAAATATTATATATGTTGGTAACATATATATATATATATATATATATATATATATATATATATATATATATATATGAGCACAACTTAGACTTTGATAAGTTGGTTAGCCTGTTAACTTAAGTTAAGTGTTTGTTCGGGTACAGGTTCGAACTCTGGATAGTTCATTTTTTTCTTTTCTTTTTTCTTTTCTTTTTCTTTTTCTTTTTCCTTTCATTTCCTTTTCATTTGCTTTCCTTTTCCTTTGCTTTCATTTCCCTCTCCCCCTCCCTCTCCCTCTCCGGTCCCTCCTCTCTCCTCTCCTCCCTCTCCCACCACCGCCTCCACCACCGCCTCCACCAGCTCCACCACCGCCTCCACCACCTCCACCACCACCGCCTCCACCACCGGCTCCACCACCACATCACCACCGCATCCACCGGCTCCACCACCACCACCACCACCACCACCACCACCACCGGCTCCACCACCACCACCAGCTCCACCACCGCCTCCACCACCAGCAGCTCCACCACCGCCTCCACCACCACCACCGCTGTCAGCAGAAGCACCACCACCGCCGTCAGCAACTGCACCACCACCGGTAAGTTTTAGGGTTTTTTTTTTTTGATTTTTTTTTTTGAAATTTAAAATAGGGGTCGCCTAGGCCCGCCTAGGGCCGCATAGGCCCGCCTAGGCCGGCCGCCTAGGGCCTTTTCGGTGCGGCCAGGGGCCGCCTAGCGCCTAGGCGCCGCCTAGGCGGCCGCCTAGCGCCTAGGCGCCGCCTAGGCGGCCGCCTAGGCCGAGTTTTAGAACACTGTTTGCAAGAGGTCATAAACAACAGTAGAGCGGAGCGACAAGGCCGTGGAGTGGTCAATACAGGCACCCGCACCTGTTGGGGCAGACAATGGCACACATGCGAATTCGACAGTGGATGGCAATGTTCACGTTTAGAAAAATGTTGATACGTTTGCAACCGAGAGAGAGAGAAGATGGATTGGGAAGCATAGTTCGATAATAATTAGTGAAAAGAAATTTGAAGGCTCGTTCCTGTAAAAGAAAAATATGGATCACAGTATAATTAGGAAAGCTTTTTTTTTTTAAATTTTAAAAAAGTTAGATATTGGTTGAAAAATATTAAAAAAAAGAGCTCCAATAATTTTTAATATCATTTTAAAACTTGAGGGCAAATAGCAGTTTGCAGTAAACGCGAAAGTTGAAGGGGTGATATAACTAGGAGACTTGTCATGAGTTTGAACTTATATGTATATCATGTGAATTGTGATAACTTAGGTAGTGCATGATTGTTTAGAATTGGACCTTGGGTATTGTTAGAGGTGACATATAGAATTAAAATATGATGGTTGAAATGGATGAGTGTTTCTGGAGTACTTTATGATATATGAAGTTGAAAGAAAAATTCTACAAGACTGCTACAAGACCAGTCAATGCTTTATGGATCAAAGTATTGGACAATTAAGAAATTATGTCCAGAAAGTTGTGTAGTTGAAATAAGAATGCTAAGATGGATGAGTGACAATACATTAAATGATAGGATAATAAATGAGTGTATCATGGAAATGTTAGAGGTGGTGCCAGTTGAGGACAAGATGAGGAAAAGTCGACTTATGTGGTTTGGACATGTACAACGCAGACCAATAGAGGATCCCGTAAGGAGGAACGACGATATAGTAGTTAATGCCAATGGAGCCACTTGGACTAGAGGTAGGCCTAAATTAACATGGTTTGAAGTGTTAAAAGAAGGATATGGATTTTGTTACCATTACAGAGGACATGGCTCTTAATAGAGCCGAATGGAAGAAAAGGGTTAGCCGATGCCAAAAATTTGGGGTAAAGGCTTTGTTGTTGTTGGAGCTGGGGTATTGTCTTCCCGCTCGGTAGGCAGAGTGGCATAAATAGTGGTGGATCGTGATGTTGTGGTTTAGGCCAAGTGATGGTGCATCGTGAGAGAGATGCAAAAGGTGCAAAGAAATAATAAATGGCATGCAAAGAACTAAATCTTAGCTTAGTGGCCAATCTTGATGCTTGGGTTAGGTAGCCCAAGTGGTAGCTTCAGACAATAAAAGGTTGCTCAAGGCCCAAAAATTATGGCCTATCATGCAGGGTCCAGGAAGAACCTTTCTGATGATGAGTATATTCTATCCGTACTTAAATCTTTCACATTCATAGTGAGGTTCCGTGGAGTATATTATTCCTAAGGCATTGTGTTAGTTCAGAGTAGAGAAGAGTTAACTTTTGAATAGTATGAGTGAAAGTTTGGAATTTAAAGGATTTGAAGTTACTATGACAATAAAATATATGAAATGCGGTTTAAACCAAAAAAAAGAAAAAGAAAAGGAATAGGGACCAAGACCTATCTAGTAGTAGTTACTCTCAAATCTAGGATTGTAGAGTAATTCCGTATAGCAACTTGTATCACTCTAACTCCTCATCTAGACACATTCAAATATTAGGGGAGCTTGAGGCCCGGGTGCTCCTATTTGCATGAGCATAGACTGCATATTCAAATGGTAGGTCTAGCTACCCGTCAGTTGTCGTAATGGGTGAGAGTAAAAAAAGTTCAATGTCTGAAACTTCAGAAAATTTGCAAAAGGAGGCAATAGTTTTGAACATATTTTATAATAAAAAATAGTACATTTGGTTTTAAAAGTTGTACTTAATGTTAGATATAGTTAATGAACTTTTTATCCATGGGTACCAAAGATTTCATTAGGTACCAAATGATTCTTGATCTATTCACTTATGTCCACGTCTTATTTGTGACTTTTTAATAATTTGTGAATTTTATGACTATGATAATGTATAATAGCACCAGGAATATATGAAGCTAGGTGTTGGAGTTTCAACAAATGTAGAACCATTAAAGTTCTATCAGCATGTGTGAACTAGAGGTTTTGAACATCCAGTAAGATTAAGATAACATTTTAGCTATAATCTATATTGCAGGGATAAGGGTATGACACTACACGGGAAGAACACGACGACACGGACACGTCACCTATTTTGGTGTGCCCTAGTGTATTTTGGAGTGTCCGAGTTGTGTTCGATGCGTGTCTGACACGACATGGCTCAGTTTTTTGGAGCATTCATGCTTCCTAGGTTATTGATGTAATATTGAGGAGAGGCCTTAAGATAAAATTGAGAGAGATGCATAGGGTCCAAAAAGAGGAAAGGCCTTAACTTAAGATAACATTGTAGAATTAATGTAATATTGCCTGTCCTGCCTCTAGGGTTTCATGTAGGGCTGTCAATGGGTTGGGTTCAGGTCAGATTTATGTATATCCGAGTCTGACCCGAAATACTTTTGGGTTCCAAGTCTTTGCCCCGAACCTAACCCGAACTACATTCGGGTTTGAAATTTAGGATCCAAATCCGGTTCAATATTATGTTTTGGAAAAATAAAACAATGCAATAACTTGGATCTCCCTGATATCAAACACAACCCTACCAATATATATATATATATATATATATATATATATATATATATATATATTGAAGAAGGTAATTATCCATGATCGCTCCTATGCTCGTACTGGGATTCGAACATTGCCCACTCGGGTCTTATGCCTCCACATTAGCCACTTGAGATAGGGGTCATTGGCTATATATATACACACACACACACATATATATATATATTTTTAGAACCAGGTAAATTGTTTCTGGAATCGCTCCCACTGGGATTCGAACTCCTGACCACTCGGACCGCATGCATCTCTCTTAACCACTAGGCTAGAGGTCATTTGCTATATATATATATATATATATATATATATATATATATATATATATATATATATAGCCAAAAAAAGAAAAAGAAAATATAGCCAATGACCCCTAGCCTAGTGGTAGTGGTGAGACATGCGGCCCGAGTAGTCAGTAGATTGATTCCCAGTGGAGGCGTTCGACAGAACTACCATTTCCATATATATATATATATATATATATATATATATATATATATATATAGAGAGAGAGAGAGAGAGAGAGAGAGAGACCAAAATCATATCCGTTTTTTTTCCTTCCATATTTCACAATTTGTACCCGAAACTAATTTGGGTTTAAATTTTTACATCCAAACCCAAAAAATTTAGTCGTTAATCGGGTCGGGTTATACGTTACCATTGACAAGCAGAGTTGCATGAGTACGTAGATATTGATACAAGTACCATAAGGATTCATAATACAACCAATTTTAGACAATTTAGGATTTGAATTTGCTATGGATGCGATTGTATGTAAATGAACCCACATCTTTAAAATATTATGTATTTTATATCTGATTAGCATCTATATCTATCTATGTTTTGGATAGTATGTTCCAAAAGGTTCTTCAAAGGATATGGTGTAAAAAGAAGTTTACTTTTCCATATCTCGATTGTTTTTGGCATGGTCTCACCATCATTAATGGAGTGTAAGAAACAACTTAAAAGGTTGACAAAGGTTTTCTAGTTGATTGTCGACCTAACATCAAACCTCTATGTCGGTACCATATTTTTGGCATGGTAGTTATTGGCACGAGAGGGCCCTGTAATAAAATCTAAATGACCATGTTTTGTGGGTAGATAGACCTACTGGTCGTGGTCTGTTGTGTTGTAGGCTCATGAAACCAAGGAGCACCATCCTAGTTCTCCTAGAGTATAAAAACGCTTGACGAAGAAAATGATATGATGTATAAGAGACTATAGTATCCCTTTTATTTCTTATTTTCTTTAGTTGTAAAACTTTGTTAGTCCTATATCCGTTAATGTAATATAGATGCTCTTTTGAGGGGTATGGACCCCTATTTATATTCTCTCTTCTTTCGACATGGTACAAGAGAAGGGAATTTTCTAATACCTCTCTTACCTCCACTGGAATATTTTTTATTTTTTCACCGTCCCTCTCAAAAGTCTAAAACCCCTAACCATAATCCTATTCCCTGTCACCCCTCTCCCTCAAAACTAAGACTGCAATCAAGCCAAGCCGAGTCGAGCTTGACATGTTCAAGCTCAGCTTGTTTAGGACCTCGAATTATTGAGCGGGCTCGAGCTAGAGATTTGAAATATTGAGCTCAAGATCAAAATTTCGTGCCATGCTCGAGATCGCACATCGAGCTTTGAAGTTGTGTTCAAGCTGAGGTCGACTTGGCTCACGAGCAGTTAGGCTTGATTGGAAAAATCCCATTAGCACGTTGGTTGGGCTTGTTTTGTATCTACACTAGCAATAATTTCTCAAGGTCGAGCAGAGTGTATTGTACATGAAAATATAGAGGGAAAACCTATTGGATTGCGAATCCAGCTTGTTCATGAGCTCAAGATCCAAGCTTCCTATGTTCAAGATCCTCTCGTTAAGGAAATCGGGCTCATTTCCATATTCAAGATTGGCTGGTGCCAGGTAGCCACAACTCCTTGCTCTCAAAACCCTAACTCTAGTCCTATTCGCCATCACCCCTCCCTCAAAACCCTAACATTAGCTCCTCTGATATACTTCTCCAAGATCACGTTCGATATCGTCTTTTCAGGAGCTTATCTTACTATAGCTTACCGAGATGGTACATGTAAGTACCAATTATCTTCCATCTTCATGAGGTTAAATGTATTCTCTGCTACTTGAAGTCTCAGGTTAGGGACTTGTCTGTAGACCATCCTTTAGTTCTCTGAACGTCGATACTATTGATGATCGTTGCTCTACCAAGGCTTACTGCTATCTTTTAGTGGTAACCTGGTAGACTGGTACCTTGGAAGAGTAAGAAACAAAATGTTGTTGCTGGTTCCTCTGCTGAAGCAGAATATAGTACAGTAGCACATATCATCAATATTCTTCTCTTTGATATTGGTGTTGCATCCATACCTTCAACTACTTTACACTATGACCACAAAGCTACTATTCACGTTGCTAAGGATCACGTTCTTCACAATCTTCATGAGCACAATAAACATATTGAAGTTGATTGTCACTTCATCTGGGACAGATTCTGTTGGGAAAGAAGCGCGGAAACCTTTCCCCAAACCGGAGAGTACCTGCGAGAGGACCGAGCAAACAACGCACGAACCCAAAAACAAGCACACACAACAATCACGCAGACACAGAGAATTTTTGACGTGGAAACCCTTGCGGGAAAAAACCACGGGACGATCGGAGTCCAACCCTGAGAAGCCTCCACTAATGGAATAGAAGAATTACACCCTCTACAAACTCCTCCCGATCTAAATCGGATCCCCACAACACTCAGAGACAAGAACAATGATTACAAGGCTACGAAGAGCGAGAACGACGAGTAGAGATTACCCGAAACACGATCTCCTTCGAAAACGACCTTCAATCCTCCGTCTTCTTCTCCGAAGTTGCAATGGCACTCTTGCCTCCTTCTCTCTCAAACTTGTGTTGCCCAATACTTGCGATAATGAATTAGGGTTGAGAAAACTCAATATAACTCCCCAATCCCGCAACCAACCTGGACCGTTGGATTAGATCCAATGATGAAAACTCATCCTAAAATCTGCTTCAGCCCCCGACGACACAGAGTTCGGCCAGAACTCTGTGTCAAGCATCCAGAACCTCACCCCACAGTACTGGAGTGGCCAGACCGAGTTCGGCCCGAACTCGCCATGGGACCGAGTTCGGCCCGAACTCGGATCCCCTGTTCCAGAATCTCCCCCTGGGCAGCAACAGCAGCAGCGACTCTACGTCGCCCACTTCCCGAGCTTCTTCGACACACGAACGGCGCTCGTCGCACTCCGGGGTCTTCTCCACATAGGTTGGGAACCCCACCCACTCCAACAAATCTCCCCCTTCACAACTATGGGGAGGACGTCGTCATCCCGACGATCTGCCTGCAGTACTCAAACTTCCCCCTTGGTAGAATCTTCGTAAACATATCAGCTCCGTTGTCGTCTGTATGCACCTTCTCAAGCTCCGCGTCCTTCTTCTCAACCACATCCCGTATCCAATGATACCGGGTCTCGATGTGCTTGGACCGGCTATGAAACGTCTGATTCTTCACAAGGTGGATAGCACTCTGACTGTCGCAAAGCAAAGTATACTGCTCTTGCTTCAGTCCCATTTCCTGCAACAGCTTCTTCATCCATAACAGCTCCTTGCAAGCCTCCGTCGCCGCAATGTATTCCGCCTCCGTCGTCGACAAGGCAACACACTTCTGCAACCGCGACTGCCACGATACTGCTCCTCCCGCAAACATCATCACGTAGCCCGAAGTCGACCGCCTCGTGTCTACATCTCCAGCCATATCAGCATCGGTATACCCGACCAGCTTCGGCTCGTCACCACCAAAGGAAAGTCTCCAACCGGCAGTGCCCTGAAGGTATCGTAGAATCCACTTGACCGCACTCCAGTGTACCCTTCCAGGATTCGAAAGATACCTGCTAACCGTACCAACTGCATGAGCAATATCTGGCCTCGTACACACCATAGCATACATCAGGCTTCCCACAGCTGAAGCATATGGAACCCGCTCCATATCTTCCTTTTCGTCCTCGGTAGATGGACACTGCTCCTCAGTGAACTTAAAGTGAGCCGCGAGGGGGGAACTCACTTTCTTCGACCCGTCCATCCCGAAACGCTGAAGTACCCGGTGAATGTACTTCGTTTGGGACAAGTGTAGCAGCTTGGACTCTCTCTCTCGGCTGATCTCCATCCCAAGAATAGTCTTCGCTGCGCCCAAATCCTTCATAGAGAAGGCCGCGCCCAGTTGGCGCTTCAACTCCGCTATCCTAGTGGCATTTCGACCCACTAATAGCATATCATCTACATAGAGCAATAAAATGATGAAATCATCCTCGGCAAAATACCTCACAAATGCACAATGGTCCGACGTCGTCCGTGCATAACCATGCTCCCCCATAAACGACTCGAACTTTCTGTACCACTGCCTCGGAGCCTGCTTCAGACCATACAAGCTCTTCCTCAACCGGCAGACCAAATGTGACTTGCCCTTCTCACAGAATCCCTCCGGCTGCTCCATGTACAACTCCTCCTCAAGATCACCGTGGAGGAACGCCGTCTTCACATCCATCTGCTCGACCTCCAAGTCGAAACTGGCTGCTAATGCTAGCACCACCCGAATAGACGAATGCTTGACGACAGGCGAAAAGATCTCATCATAATCCACGCCTTTCCGCTGACCGTAGCCCTTGACTACCAGCCTCGCTTTGTATCGAGGGCGAGTAGCATCATCCGTCTGCTTCACTCTGAACACCCATCGATTCTTCAAAGCCTTCTTGCCCTTTGGCAACCGCACCAGATCATAAGTAGAATTGGTGTGCAAGGAACTCATCTCCTCCTGCATAGCCACCATCCACTCCTGCCTGTGTTCGTCTTCCATAGCCTCTGCGAAACTTTCGGGCTCTCCCCCGTCAGTCAGTAGCACATACTCATCCGGCGAGTATCTCGTAGATGGTCGACGATCCCTGTTGCTCCTTCTCAGTGGAGCCACTGGTGCTGGCTGTATACCGACAGCCTCCTCCCCTTCAGGAACTACCTCTCCGGCATGCTCATCCTCCTGAGGGACACCCTGACCACCATCAGCAGGCTGATGATCAAGGTTGGGAGCAACTCCATGTACCGGCTCCCCCATAACTGGATCCTCCGCGATGTCCTCTGGAAACTGCTCGAAGCGAAATGACTCTAACTCAGGCAATTCCTCAGCCTCAGAAGGCGTCTCGGAGTCCTGAGTGTTGGTCATGGTCTGATCCTCGACGAACACCACGTCCCTGCTTCTGTAGAGCTTTCCTTCCACTGGGTCGTAGAGTCTATAGCCAAACTCATCCCGACCGTAGCCGACAAAGACGCATCGCCTCGTCTTCGGCTCAAGTTTGGTCCTCTCGTCCTTCGGTACATGCACGAAGGCTTTACAACCAAACGCCCGCAGGTGACTGTATGACGGCTCTTTACCGTACCATACTTTATCAGGCACATCACCCTGCAAAGGAGCACTAGGAGACAAATTAATAATATAAGCAGCTGTGAGAAGAGCCTCACCCCAATAACTGCCCGGCAAGTTTGCTTCTGACAGCAAACACCGCACCCTCTCCATCAGTGTCCTGTTCATGCGCTCCGCTACACCATTGAGCTGAGGTGTCTTTGGCGGAGTCTTCTGGTGTCGTATCCCTTGCTCTCTGCAATACGCATCAAAGGGACCGATGTATTCGCCGCCATTGTCGGACCGAACACACAACAACTTCTTGCCCGTCTCCCTTTCAACGGAGGCCTGAAACTCCTTGAAAGTAGGCAGCACCTGATCCTTGGTCTTTAAGGCATAGACCCAAACCTTCCTGGAACAGTCATCAATGAAAGTCACAAAGTAAGAAGCACCACCAAGAGATTTTACCTTCATAGGACCGCAGACATCCGAGTGAATCAACTCGAGCAACGCCGGCTTCCTCGAACTTGGGTGACTCTGGAAAGACACCCTACTTTGCTTCCCAGCCAAACAGTGCGTGCATTTCTCCAACTTTGTAGACTTGAGCCCCGGAATCGCTTTCCTGTTCACCAAGTAGCTCATCCCCTTCTCGCTGATATGGCCGAGCCGCCTGTGCCACAACTCGGTAGACGCGTCACTGACTGCGTTCACCTCCTGTGCCCCCTCTGCGCTCCCCTCCATATAGTAGAGACCGGACTTCTTGCTTCCTCTGGCAATCACCATCGAACCTCTGGAAAGCTTCCACTGACTATTCCCGAAGAGACTGAAGAATCCCTCGTCATCCAACCTTCCAACCGACACCAGGTTGAAACGGATATCAGGGACATGACGAACATCCTTGAGAACAAGAACCGCACCCGTCTTCGTTCTCAAATGCACATCTCCAATGGCAACCGCCTTCGACACATCTCCGTTGCCCATCTTCAACACGCCACAGTCGCCTGTCGTGTAAGTGGCAAACAGTGCCCTATTGTGAGATACATGTGCTGAAGCCCCTGAGTCCACCAGCCAAGAATTGTCATCGCAGGCGAGGTTAGTAATGACCTCATCACCTACGACGATCACATCGCCTCCATGCGTCGAGGCCGCCGCTGTAGTGTTCTCTTCTTGCTTCCCCTTGTCGCCCTTCTTCTCTCTCTTCCAAGCGAAACAGTTCCGCTTGATATGGCCCTTCTTACCGCAATGATAACACTCTGAGTCCTCGTACCGACCCTTGGACTTTCCCCTGCTCTTGTCTCTGCCACCACCTGGACCCCTGCTTTTGCCCCTTCCGCGGCTCTCTGAAACAAGTGCCTCTGAGTGGTGGGATGTGGATGAAGTGCCCTGAGAACGTCTCCGCATCTCTTCATTCAACACCCCGCTCTTAGCAAACTCCAGACTGACCACGCCCTCTGGAGCAGAAGCGATCATAGATACTCGTACGGTCTCCCACGAGTCTGGCAAGGTACACAGCAGCCACAGTCCCTGAACTTCGTCGTCGAACTTGACTCCCATAGAAGATAGCTGGTCAACCACGCCCTGAAAATCACTCAAGTGATCCGTAATAGACGCCCCATCCTTGTACCGCAGACCCATCATCGTTCGGATCAGGAACAACTTGTTTACCCCGGTCTTCTTCGCATACAAGGATTCCAGCTTATCCCATAACGTCTTCGCGTGCTCAATATTGGCAACGTGATTGTACACGTTCTCATCAACAAACTGCCGTATGTACCCACACACCTGTATGTGCTCGAACTTCCAGTCCTCCTCGGATTTATCACTGGGCCTCTCGGATGCAAACACAGGTAGATGCAGCTTCTTGACAAATAGCAAATCCTTCATCTTGCTCCGCCAATAATGATAGTTTGTGCCATTAAGGTTCACCATGCGCACCGGCTTCGCGTCCATCTCTCCTCTCTGGTTCCTCTGTCAACTCCTGACACCCTTTGAACCCAAAGCTTTGATACCACTCTGTTGGGAAAGAAGCGCGGAAACCTTTCCCCAAACCGGAGAGTACCTGCGAGAGGACCGAGCAAACAACGCACGAACCCAAAAACAAGCACACACAACAATCACGCAGACACAGAGAATTTTTGACGTGGAAACCCTTGCGGGAAAAAACCACGGGACGATCGGAGTCCAACCCTGAGAAGCCTCCACTAATGGAATAGAAGAATTACACCCTCTACAAACTCCTCCCGATCCAAATCGGATCCCCACAACACTCAGAGACAAGAACAATGATTACAAGGCTACGAAGAGCGAGAACGACGAGTAGAGATTACCCGAAACACGATCTCCTTCGAAAACGACCTTCAATCCTCCGTCTTCTTCTCCGAAGTTGCAATGGCACTCTTGCCTCCTTCTCTCTCAAACTTGTGTTGCCCAATACTTGCGATAATGAATTAGGGTTGAGAAAACTCAATATAACTCCCCAATCCCGCAACCAACCTGGACCGTTGGATTAGATCCAATGATGAAAACTCATCCTAAAATCTGCTTCAGCCCCCGACGACACAGAGTTCGGCCAGAACTCTGTGTCAAGCATCCAGAACCTCACCCCACAGTACTGGAGTGGCCAGACCGAGTTCGGCCCGAACTCGCCATGGGACCGAGTTCGGCCCGAACTCGGATCCCCTGTTCCAGAATCTCCCCCTGGGCAGCAACAGCAGCAGCGACTCTACGTCGCCCACTTCCCGAGCTTCTTCGACACACGAACGGCGCTCGTCGCACTCCGGGGTCTTCTCCACATAGGTTGGGAACCCCACCCACTCCAACAAATTCAACCTTGTATTTCTAGAAAGTCCATTTTATCATGTTTTCGTTGCTACACACTAAGTCGATATCCTCACCAAGGCTCTTCCTTGACCTTTATTCAAGCTGGATTTGCTTGATATCTCTACTTTCAGCTTGCGGGGGAGTATAGGTATTATGTCTCTCTTTTTCACCCCATGTCGGTTAATATAATACAGGAACCTTAATGGTGATCATATAAATAAGGGTCCACAATTCCTCAATAAACCATCTAATTATTCTCTCTTCCTCTTTACTCATGATGCTTAGAAAATTCTCTTTTATGACGAAGTAAGCCAAAGAGAAAAGCATTCTCATTCTCACATGTTAGACATATTTTGCACAGTGGGACTGTACCAAATCATTTTCAACAAAGCCGTTGTCTCTGGAGGCTTGCCCATACAAACTAGTTTTGACAAGTATTGCTAATAACAAGGACTCAATAGGCTTTAACATAAATAGTTTCTGTGAAGCTTACAAGCTAGTTTTGACAAGTATTGCTAATAGACTTTAACATAAGTAGTTTCTGTGAGGCTTTGATGTTTATGCTTTCTCAAATTCAAGTACGACGAAGTAGAGTGTACTAAATTCTGGTATGATTTAAGTTGCAATTGAGAGATGCATAGAGGGTATTAAGAGGAAGACCAAAGACTACCACGCTTTGCTAGGCTTAACATAAATTTTTGTTGTGAAGAGGTTTATGCTTGACAACAATGAAAGGGTCACAAAGCTTTAAGCAATAGTAAAAGGAAGCGAATAGCTACGAGGAAGCAAGAGAATGAGGAGGAGAATGTTGCTCAAGTTATTTTTATACCTCTCAGACATTTTTTAGCTTGGTAGTTAGTTTAGTAAATGTGTATTAAAAATACCATGTTTATTTAAGACATTTTAATTTAATTAGTCAATGTAGCTTGACCTTTATGTAAAAAAAAAAGGTTTATGCTTGACAGAAGTGTTCAGGAACTTGACACAGCCTCATTTGATACATTACTGTCACATTCTTATGGAGTTAGTTTGGCTTTAAGGACATGATGTGCACTATGAACCAAGTAGATCAAGCAAAGTAATTATTTCAATTGTGATGCCTGGATAATTCAAAATTCTTCTTTTTAAACTGTAGGACGAGGATGATGAGGCGTATCTTGAAACATTTGACTGTGCACTTGATGCTGAAGGTGATAAAGATGGCGATGCTGGTGACTACAGTGACAATTACGATGACGACACTGATGAAGATGGTGTGGCTAGTGAGTTTGAAGACGACGATGAGACCGGGATGCTGTTCCCATCAGTGAATACGTTATGTGAGGAGTCTAGCAGAGACGAAACCTTGTCCGATACATCAGAAGTGATCATTTAAGACATTTTTCAGAGAATAATTGAGTGCAGAGGTATCCATGGATATGTACATGTTTGATGGATAGTAACCTCCAGTTACAAATTATTGAACTATAAAATATCAAAATTTTGCCATGTAAGTTTCAATTACCACTCTTTTTTTTATCGTACCAGTTCTCTAGTTGTTTATGATAATTGAAATCAAAGTCTTAACATATTTAGGTTGTGTTTGGTTCATTGTAATGTGATGGAATTGGGTTTGTAATGTAATTGAGTTTGTTATGTAAAGGAATTATAATTACATTACTATTTTTGGTTGAAACATGTAATCAAACCATATAATGTAATGTCAATTGAATTAATATATTTGGTTTACCATGTAATGTAATTGAGTTTGTAATGTAATACTTTTTTAAATACAACATAAAATAAAGTAAATCAATAAAAATTCAAAAAAAATAAAAATAATTAATTAATAAATAACTATAAAGAAATAAATAATAAATAAATAAAGGAAAAATTGTTTAGTCATATTAAAAAAGACAAAAAATGACCAAAAACCAGAAACGACCAAAAAAAAAAAAAAAGCCAAAAAATGACAAACGAACAAATCGAAAAAAATCAAAAATGAAAAACGACCAAAAGATCAAAAAATGAGAAACCATCAAAAATGAAAAAAATACGATCAAAACGAAAAACGGACCAAAAATGGAAAAAAAAAAAAAAAAGACTAAAAACAAAAAAATTTCAAAAACGACCAAGATGACCAAAAAAACGACAAAAAAAAAAAAAGATAAAAGAACAAAAAACGATAAAAACGACAAAAATAAAAAAGATCAAAAAATGACAAAAAACGATCAATAACGAGAAAAAAGTTTTAAAAAAAAGAAAAAAAAAAGAACAATAACCGAACCAAAACGAGCAAAAAAACGACAAACAAAACAAAGGACCAAAATGACAAAAAACGATAAAAAGACACAAAAATGACCCAATGACAAAAAAAACAAGAGAAAAGAACAAAAATGGAAAAAAGAGCAAAAATGAAACAAAATAAAAAATGACAAAAACCGAGCAAAACCGACAAAAAACGATATAAAAAAAGGTGCAAAACGACCAAACATAAGCAAAAACGACAAAAAATGATAAAAACGTGCAAAAAAGACAAAAAACGAACAAAAAGACCGAAAATGATTAAAAAAGTGAAAAATGACAAAAAACGAGTAGAAAAGATAAAAAATACAAAGCGACAAAAAATGAACAAAAACGACCAAAAAGATTCACCAAAAAGATATAAAAAATTACAAAAACGAGCAAAAACGACAAAAAAACGAAAAAAAAATGTGCAAAAATGATAAAAAATGTGCAAAAACGACCAAAAAGGCCAAAATCGACAAAAAAGTGCAAATATGATAGAAAAGAAAAAATTGACCAAAAAATTGAAAAAAAAAACACAAGCAAAAATGACAAAAACGACAAAACAACAAAAAAGGAACAAAAACGAGCAAAAATGACCAAAAAAGGAAAAAAAGTCCCAAAGCAAAAAAAGTGATCAAAAAAGACCAAAAAGGCCAAAATAATTGCAAAAAAGTGCAAAAAAACGAGAAAAAAAATGACAAAAAAACGAAAAAGGGGACAAAAACGACCAACTTACTACGTACTAAACGTCCTCTTAAGTTGTAATGTAATCTCAATTACATAATTTTATAACGTAATTGGTTTTAGAATGAACAATGATGTAATGTAATCAAACTTGTAATTATGATTACATTACATCTATATTTTTGTTCAACCAAACATCCGAGTTAGATTGACAACGTAATGCCAATTATATTACGTTGTCCAATCCTGCAAACCAAACGGGCCCTTAGTGTCATCTTCTTATTGCAAGGAATTAGATTGATGCATGCGTGATAAAGCTGAACAATGTTACAATAGTTTGCAACAATCAAATATTTCAACGATTGATGCGCGCAATCTCAAATTCGACTCTTTTTGTTGGATGAGGGTGAGTACGCTAATTGAAAAACATTTGAGTGGGCCGTTGATGTTTGTCGCAACAAAGATGGTGAGGCTGATAACTATTTTTGATGGTTACACCGATGAATATATTGGTGAGGAAGATGAATCGTTTATGGGTGAACATTAGGCGTTATTCAATTTCAACTATGCGTACAATTAGCCATAACCGAGTAAACCAAAAATTTAAAAATCCAAAGTTAAATTGAACCGAAGTTGGGCATAATTGAACGAAACCGAAATGATATAATTGGTTCCGTTTATTCGTTTGGGTGTTGTTAAATGTAGCTCTATTTTTATTCATTTTACCTCTTTTATTGTTTTATTAAGTTTATCTCTAAAAAAAGATTTAGTTTAGCCTCTTTCTTTTTATCCCATATATTCTTTAATTCTTTAAATCAACTAAATAGTTTTATTATCATATAAATTTAGAATTTGAGAAAAAAAAAGATAATAAGGAGAATCAGCGAACAACAAACAATTGGAGAGGAATAGAATTTACAGTAAATCCCAAAACAAACTCAAAAGAAAGATTGAGTGAAGATGGAATGAATCTGCAAACATGCAAGTATATTCTCTTCGTTTTCGAATCCACTCACAAAGTGGTCTTCCGATTTTGATTAGAAAATTCGTAAGTCCTAACCATGGACAGTGAATTCGTAGATCATGTTGAAAGTTATGTTTCAAATTTTTTTCTCTCTCATAAAAAAAATCCAATAAAGGTTAAATTTTTAAAAAAAAACTAATTTTGGAGGTAAATAAAGAGGGGTGTGAACATAATGATAGTTTAACTTTTGAAAAATAAGAGTAAACATGATCAAAGTGCCAAAAAATAAAAAGGAGGTAAACAGAATAAAAACAATGGTGTGTTAATAACACCCATTCTTTTAGGTTCTTTTTATTGTTTATTAAGCCGGTCCAAATTTAAACTCATAGCAAAATAAATACAAAATTTTAAATAAACATAAAATTGAGGATAATTATTAAATATTACAAGTTTTATTTGGTTTGCAGTTTTGGATTATAGTTAATTTCATAAAATATATTATATTTACATAATTTCACGAGTTTTATTTTTTTTTGGTTTTGGACTAAAACCAAGGTCCAAAACCAAAACCCAAAACCCAAAAAAATGGGTATTCCCAAAACAGAAATCGAACTTTTGCATTCTAAAACCAAAAATCGAATTCGAAATGCCAAATGGTGTTCTCATGGCAGTTGGAGTTTTCGGCAAACATTCTATGGTAAAAT
This sequence comes from Iris pallida, assembly GCA_029216955.1. Classification (NCBI taxonomy): domain Eukaryota; kingdom Viridiplantae; phylum Streptophyta; class Magnoliopsida; order Asparagales; family Iridaceae; genus Iris; species Iris pallida. The sequence goes on from JANAVB010030220.1 coordinate 29,799,103, forward strand.
CAGTAAACCTTAGGAACCAAATGAGATTCCATTTACAATCTTGAAAAATTTGACAAGAAATACTCTAATATCAAACAGGAGCCCACTCCAGATATATGGCATGTAGGGGTGAGCGTCGGTATAATCGGTCGGTATTTGATCGATTTTTTCGGTATTTTTTAAAATCGGTATTTGAAAAATCAATACCAATATCGTACCATTTAGAATCGGTTTTTCGGTTTCGGTTAAATCGGTATTCGGTCGGTTTTTGTTCGGTATCGATATTTTACCAATTAATATTTGATCAATTAACACACTTAATATTGTAGAACCTCTTAACCTATAATATATATTTTTTACTTTTTTGGAAGCATTAATTTTAAAGCCAAGCCTCTACCAACAAAACAATTAATCAAAATTATTAGAACAATATGTAACAAGTCGCAAATACCTAAAAATGAGCTTAAAATATCAAACACGATTACTAAGTTTAATATTTAGTATAAGTTTAAGTAACCAAAATTCACTTCAAAATTCTAGGAGAACACAAAAACATAACCTCAAAAGATCAAAAATTTAATTCCTAGCATTCTTAACATAAATTCAAGTCCACTAAAATCCATTCCAAGTTCTAGGAAACCAACCAAAACAAAGATAAAAATGAAAATGAGTAGTGTAAAATTAATCAAGAACAACATTAAAAAATGTGTATGTGTGTGTGTGAATCGGTTCGGTTCGGTATTTTCGGTATGGTATTACACTCAAACCGTTACCATTACCATTATACCGTAATTTAGTCGGTTCGGCAATTCGGTATCGATACATAATTTCGGTTCGATTTTTTGGAATATTTTTAATCGATATTCGATCGATTTTTCGGTATCAGTCGGTATTTGCTCACCCCTAATGGCATGTGCGTGTCATGAAAAATAAGTGAGTTGAGCAAACATTCTATGGTGAAAAATAAGTGAGTTGATGCCCTATGGTTGGTTTGGATTACATTGTGCGATATGAGATCCCATTTGGTGACCAATCCAAGAAATGTGCAAAAATTTCTAATTTTGATGAGCGTTTTTTTGAATATGTCATTTATTTCGATACTAAAATAATGTTTTCAAAATTCTAACCCAATTTATAAGGATTTTGAAAACAGAAAATTTGTTCCAACGAAACTATTTTTAATAAAATTAGGTAAAACGAAAGAATAAGTGAAAAATTACCTGAAGAGACACATTCTGCCATATTTGATGGCGGATATTTGGCAATCCAAATTTTCGCCAAAGAAGATGCATAATTCCAGCGTGGGTCGGAGGAGGGGTGGGGTGTGTGGGTGGGGGTGGTGGGGCGGGGGTTTACCAAGCTAGCATGGGGTGGGAGGTATTGATTTTTTTGGTTGGTCCTCCGCCCCCCTGCTAGCATCGAACCACCTCGCGAAAAAAAAATTGTTGAAGTTCAGCCAATGTTGATGGCGGAAATTAGACTTTTTTCAATTTCCGCCAACGCCGTTGGCAGAATTTTAGCAAACGAAGATGGCAGAAAATGCACAAGTCAAACTTTTGCCAACGAAGCTGACGGAACGTGTCTTTCTAGATAAATTTTTATTTATTATTTCGTTTTACCTGATTTTATTAAAAAATAGTTAAATTGGAGCAAATTGTGTGTTCCGAAAATGGCCATTTCAACAAATCCAAACTAAACCTAAAGCCATCTAGAGTCGGGCCGAGTCCGCTTCTAAGAGCATCTCCAACCCTATTGTCTTGTTAAGTGTTGTGAGTCTTAGGTGGCTCCTATGTGGCATGAGCCACAAGACAATGTCTTGTTTATGTGGCAAATTATATCTCAAAAGACAATGAGATAGAAAAACTCTCTCCAATGCAAAAGTATTGAAAAGACAATAAAAATTATTTTTTTCAACTTCCAAGACAACTTTTAAGACAATTACTCATCTTCTTTCTTTTTTCTAATATTTTTTTATTCATAATTGATGACATGGAAGAGAAGACATTGTCAAGTGCATTGTCTAGAACAAGACAATCAACTTCACAATGTCTTCTTTAATTTTTGTCACATAAGCTTTATAATTGACTTGACAATTGCATTGGAGAAGAGCTTTTGAATAAAATTTTGTCATTCCTATGTGGCATTAACTTTTTTCCAAAGTCACAATTGGGTTGGAGATGCTCTAATAAAACAGGGTTGGATCCCGGCATGCTGACACACTAGACACTTTCTCTCTCTCTCCCTCTCTCAGTCGAGTCGAGGCCGTCGTCAACTGAACTGGGCCTCCCTGAAAACCCAGCCGGAGTATCACCCGGGTCGGCTGCAGGCAAGCAACAAACAAAATCCCATCCATATTTTTTTTTTCTCTCTCTTCAATTTCTTCCGTTGTGCTCGTGGAATTTATAGATCTGTGAATAAAATATAATATTTATTTATTTTTGTGGGTACATTTATAGGTACAGTTACAACTCTTGATTTTGTGGATCGAGGAAGGAACGATGAACGCCAATGTCCTCGACAAGCCCCTTAGCAAAGGCAGACATGAGGTTACCTCCCCCAATCTCTCTCTCAAATTCAGATCCCAAATATTTTGCCAATGCACAAACTTCCCCCTTTCCTTTCGTCACAATTTTTTTGCCGTCGCGATTTTTTTTATTTACTTATTTTGTGCATTGATAAATGTACTGGTGGGAGTATCCATGTAAATTAACAAAACCCTTTCATTATTATATACATCCAACAATCTTTGGATTTCGAAGAGTCCAAACCTTGGAAACTACACGCACATATTAATGGAACTCCTGAAATTACTGAAATCGAAATCACTAGGGGGTGGGGGTTGAGTTCCTATTTGAGTTTCTGGAGTCCATTTTTGTTCACCCACCAAAACTAGGGTGTTTGTTCACCCTCCAACAAAAAATTGACGCGTGTCAAATACATTCAACATAAACTACTTTGGAAGTGGTTTTGTAAACATTCAAAGTTGTTTTGACTAAAGGATTTGACCTGTGTCAATCCTTTATTGGAGGGTGAACGGACACCCTAGTTTTGGTGGGTGAACAAAAATGGACTTGAGTTTCTCTAGTCGAAATGATGAAACTATGGCCTAGAGTAACCCATGAGTTACTAATTTTTAAAACTCTTGGCAATGAAAAACCGTTGGATTGCATGCATCTCATCCCTTGATTTTTTTAAGGGCCTAACAGAAAAAGTTCAAGACCTAAACAGAAAAATAAGTCCATGTGTCATAACTATATTGCAAGTTCTGAGTTCCTATTTGAGTTTCTGTAGTTGAATTGTTTCCGGAAACTAGCAATAAAAGCCTTGCAATACAATTGCTGAAAGAAAATGGACAAATATTCTCAATTCGATCTCAAAGCAGTAACCACTACTATCTACGAAGTAAGTTTGAAGTAGGAATACGCAAGTGCACAATATCGATCGAAATGCTTAAAACAAGTAAAAAAATAAATAAATACAACAATAGCTTTTATCATATGTTTCATATTTAGTCTTGCTTGGTGCACTGTTGATCTTTTAGGGAATCTTAATTCAAGGTTATATCTTTCTTGCAGGTCAGCCTGAGTGCATTTGCGTTTCTCTTTTCCGAGTTAGTGCAATACAACCAGACACAAGTTGATAATATTGCGGAGCTGGAAAGAAGGTGATTGTATATCACTATATTGAACTGCAAAGTTCTATCTGATGTAATGTTTCTCCATTATTATCTGTTGCATGTCCACTGTACTGTTTGTTGCCTTGGAGACGAGCTGGTCCAAAGCTGTAGAAAATATTGTTATCGGCCAACACAAGTATCAGCCGAAATTCAGAATGTTCTCACTTTGTGTCCAGGCCCAAACATCCTAAACATTTTTGAGAGAAAATAATCTAACATGGTTTGGACATGTGCAATGGAGATTGAGAGATACACTACTAAATTAGGATTTTAGTTATAAATTTGCTAGGAGCTATCGACCTAAACAGCCTTGGATTGAGGCTGTGAAAAAGCACATGCTATTTACTAATGTTGGGAAGCAGATTGCTCTAGCAGAATGGAAGAGAATGATTTATGTAGCTGATCCCACGTATTTGGGATAAAGGATTCATTTTTGTTGCTTCCACGATTTTAAAGTTCCATATTCTATTTGTTATGCACTACTATTTGAGTATGTATTGTGTCAGCATGTCTGCTTGCGTCCATGTTGATGGTACATATTTGTGAGGAAGGTTGTTGTTTTGTAATATATTTGTCTTAACTATCTTAAGAATTACAACGAGAATTACGGAGTCTAGAAAGGTCCTTTCTGCGACAAGAATAGAGTCTAAAAAAGGTCCTTGCTCTTGGTTTGACGAAGAGGTAAGATGATATAATTTGCTATAGTGAATTGCATTCAACTCATGACACATTAAGCAAAATTATTAATTTCTTGGTGATGAGCATTTCTGACAAGCTTATTTAAGCCTCAGCTGTGGCCTTAACAAGGAGGCAATTAACAATTTGATATACTTTGTAGCTGGTAAAACCTCTGATGTGAGACATGTATTGGGGTGCATATCGGAGCTGGGAGGTTTGTGCTTTCTTCTAAACCTTAATTTGGACACATACGGCTTGATTATTTTCCCTTTTTACCATAAAAAAGTTGAATAAAATGGATCTTTACCATGTACTAACTCTACATAACCGTACATGAGATTTTCACCTCATATGGCTCCTTCAATTCTTTCAAATAATTGGATCATTTTGTTCATTCTTGAATCTCCTCCCTTCTTTCACTCTGTCGTGAAAAGTAACTACGACCAATTCATTCACGTTGTTATGTTCTAATTGAACACTTTCCATTTATGGTCAAAGGTGAAGATTATTCTTTTACTAAAGATATGTGGATCAAATCATGATCTTATATATAATAAGAACAATATATCTTTCTCTATTAATCCTTTTCTTTGTTTGCCTCTCATTCTTCGAGAATCAAAAAGATTATTTTCGAATTTGAATTTGTTCATTTGGAATATGGGATCTTCCATCTTCTATTGTTTTTAAGATGCCAAACCTTTGTTAATAAGTTCGTGCATATTTTACTATTGCATGCTTCATGGTAGTCAAAGACGTGTCTCGCAAAAAGGCGCAGCAGCTGCGCCTCATACCTCACTAGGCGATGCGTCTTTCTCCGTGTGCACCCAAGGCACGCCTTTCAACAAGGCGCAACCAAGAAAAGGCACGCCTTATGCTTTTTATTTTTATTTTTATTTTTTATATACAAAAAATTTTTAGGTATGGAATAACCCTCACCTCATACAAGTGGGAGGGAGGTAGCCTTTTCCACGGTTGCCAAAGTTGGTTAAAGTTAAACAAAAAAAAGTAAATTTTACTAAAAACGTGGTAGGAAGAATACTTATTAGTTCTGTTGACTGCTATTACTAGTCTGCTAGTTCACTTTGTTATGTTTTAACATGTTTATTTTGGTTTTAATATGTTATTTGGTTTTATTCTTACATTGGTAATTTATTTATTTATTTATGTTTTTTTGTGCCTCGCTTCGCTCGGACACGCGTCTTTAGTGCGCCTTACGCCTTGGGCGATATGGACCCTTTGCACCTCAAGTGCACCTTGCGCCTTTGACTACCTTGGTATGCTTTATGCTGGTGCTTAAGCACAGTACTGTTAGGCAAGGTTCAGCCTGAGATGCCAATCAAGCAACAGCTAGTTTTAACATTACCTTTTTAGTAATGGTTATTGAAAGTAATTTTGCTGCCTAGTGTTGCTCAAGTGATAGTTGTGCTTTCCTTCGGCTGTCTTCTCAACTGATGATACCATTACATATTTTGCACTATCAAAGATTATAATGATCGATGCAATTCCTGTTTAAGAATAAATTCTGTCTAATAGATATTGGCAGGTGTTACATGATCTTGTACTAAAAGTGCAGTTCTTTTTAATCTTGATTTTTTTCCCACTTTAACAGCCTAAAACCAAATAAATTTAGTTCCCATGACTACACTACTGAATAGCCTATTTCATCTCTATGTTGTACCGGACGCTAGGCAGGCGAGGCGACAGCCCACCCGCCTCGCCCAGGCGCGCCTAGGCGCCCGTCGAGGATCTGGCTACTCTTTTGCAAAAATTTCTGCAAATATGTATACAATAAATATGTATTATAACTAATAAGCAATAACAATTAAGCAAGGCAGAGTTTAACTAATATTTTATGTATACAATAAATATGTAGTATAACTAATAAGCATTAAACAATATTGTATTAAGATAGGCGCCTAGGCGCCTTTTTTTTCCTCTGGTCGACCCAAGGCGGACGCCTAGGCGTGCCTAGGTGAGCATCACCTCACACATGGAGATTTTCCCCAGGTCGAGGCGAGCCCTCTCCGACCTGCACGCCTAGGCCGCCTAGTGCGCCTATGCGTCGCCTGTGACAACATAGTTTATTGCTTGTCGAAATGTCTGTTCTAGTTTCCTTTTCTAGGTCACTCCTTTCTGCTAACTAGGCACTGGCACGAGAGCTTATATAACATTTTATTTCCTGTTCACGGTTCAAATAACATGCATTTCAATATGCAGATTAGAGGATGCAGGCTATGCTGTTGGAGCGAGAGTTCTTGAACTCCTTTGTCACAGAGAGAAGGTAGACTATTCATGTTTATAGTCCTTCACCATAGAGATGAGATAAACTACTCATTCTTGTATGTCTGGATAATTCGGAGGTTTTCTAGTACACACACACGAATGCAAAAACACAAACATTCAACATATAAAGTTTAATTTGAAGGAGTCGGCACTTCATTTTAGACAGAACAGGTTAATTTTAGTCTAATTAAGATAAGCATTTGTATGTAATTCGTAATTCATAGTTTTCCATGTTTTTGTTAAGATTTAACTGTTTTGTTTTTCTTTAAGGTTAAGTATTAGTTCATGGTTGGGGTTGTCATTCATAATGGGGCTTTATCACAGTATTTCCAATTACTAAATGTTTGTTCATGGTTGGGATTGTCATTCATATGTATGTGCCAGAAACAAAAATGAACATAGGGGAGCCAGATGTCCTGTTTGTACTTCTAGTGGGTCAATGTGCCTAACTAATCTTCACAAAGCTTTGGAGAAACTTTACCTTAGAGTTACACTTTAGTGTTCAACTTTATACATGAATTTTATCATTGCTGTACACTATACAAAAGATCATCTGTATTGACATTGGGGAACTTTTTTTATTGAATGTGCTTCCAATCTACTAATGCAGGGAAACAGGAGGGAGACACGACTATTGGGGATACTGTCTTTTGTACACAGTACAGTCTGGAAGGTGCTCTTTGGAAAGGTTGTTCCATCCCTGCAGGTTTTATCAATTGGCAATTAAATATTAGGCCCTCGACATGTGATGCTTTTCAGTGAAATTTTAATCTGTTAGAGCCAATCATTGTTAACACCATATATCACTGATGAATATGGACTATATTAATTTATATCATTAAACTTCATGTTAACTGTTTCTCTGAAATATCCTGGCCAAGGGTGCTCAGTAGCTGGTAACTTTACTATGTTTCTGAGACCGGAAACTGTTATTTCAACTATATTATGCCAATTGTGGTTTAAGGAGCAAGGTATTTATTTCTCTAACTAGGTTGTCTCCACAGTCATGTGTTACTTGTTCTTTTTCTGTTAAGACAGTTTGGCATCGAATCCTATAGCCTTAATTGATTGTCCTCTTGCTACTTACATCGTCACAATCTAGTTTTGAATTTCATATCATTTTTGATAAAGCATAATTCTTCCTGTTAAGCATGTTTATAAATTGTCAGATTTAGAGGTGTTGGAGACAATTCTTGATCTATAAACTTTAGTGTCTCTTATTGACTGATATATTTGTATAAGTGAAGTTTTCGTTTTCTAGTAGGTATTTACGAGACGTCGAATTTGACAAATTTACATGTGTCGAGTTGGCTTAACGGTATGTCTCTAAGCTGTTTGAAAGTCCTTCAATAACATCCACCATTCTAGGGTTTAGGAAGAGATTAAGGTTTGTAGCATGCTAATTTAGGTTTCAGTGAATTTTTGCTAGATGTTTATAGATTCCAGCAAATCGTGTGAGGTTCAGAATTTACAGTTTGCACAATGTTTCTAAGATGATAGTTAAGTGGGGAAATTTGCACAGGCTTTGAAGGGTTAGATTTGGAGCTGGAATGTTGAATGTCAGGTTCACATGTATAAAATGACCGTAGGACGGCGTGAACGCATGGAGATGACCTATAGTGTTTCCTGTCCACTTAAACTTTACTCAATGAAGCGATGACTAATGGAAGAGTGGGGATTATAAATTTTAACCAGAGTAAAGGGACAAATGGGAATAAATTATTGTGGTGGAATGTTCATGTAAGACAACCTAAATTGGATACCAAATGAGCTTGGATGTTCGTTCTCTCAAGGATTGCTATGATATTAGAATGGATAGTGTAGTCTTTAGGGAGATCTACATCTCCAGTATAGGACAGGTAAATGCATCACTTAAATAGAGTAATCCACTTTTTTTTTTGCAGTGACAGGTCACTATAATAACAAAAATTAACTTTTAAGCCAGCTTGTAAACCAAAACTAAAAGTGAAAGGTCACTGTTAAGCCCCTTTGAAAACTGAAACTAAAAGTGAAAGAGCGCAACTGTCAATGAATTACATGATATAAACTTAAAATGGATACATACCAACTTTTCTGCTGACTTGGTCATAGTTACCTGGGAGGTGGTACGTCTCATGGTACTGGTTTGGAAACAAGCTACATACGTGTGCTAATTTTCGGGAATTAGGAGTAGACTAAGTTGGTTCATCAATTCAGTTTGTAGTATGCTTTAAAATACTACTTTGGCCAATTTTAGTTACTTAGCTCAAAATTTAACTTAATAATTGTGCCTCCAGAAAAGAAATACCTTATAGAATTCAAAATTTATTACTTCATTTCATTCGGTAAGATGCAAAAGTTGACATCTCATAGTCATACATCATTAGCTTGAGCAGACATTCCAAGAAAATTCAACCCTGTCAAAACCAAAAACATGTAAATAAATCATAAAATAGAATAATTCAAAAGATCAAAACCCTTCCACAAAATAAAAAGCCTCATGAAACATAATAATTTCATTCTCTTTGCATGAGCAATATACGAAACAGAGTGGTTGCTTGTCACTCATGTGACAATGAAGAAACTATTGCAGTACGAGCTACGAAGTCAAAGTTCATGAGAAATGCATATCTATGGATCCCAAATTGACACTCTTAAACTTATTTTCCAACTTCTCTGCTGTTGAAAAAATCTTGTAAAAAATCAAATTTGCAGTTAGATTTCTATGTCAGATTCAGATCACCAAATAGGCATGCTTGTACTGCAACACGGTTCAGTCAGGTTTATGGTGTACCTAGTAACTGCGGACTTCATATCTCAAGTATCAACAGGCTTCACATTACAAACTACAGCAAAACAGCCGATATGAGGTGGGTTAAGTGCCTTATAGACGGCACAGGATAGTTTAATACAAAGTACCCCTCAAGTGGACATCACTTGTTATGACGGTAAGGTTTGGCCCTTGCATCTTGAGATGAGGGTTCAAGTCACAGAAAGAGACTTTCTGTTAAGTTGGGGTATGGCTGCACACATTTTGACTTCCCCTAAGCCTTGCATTAGCAGAGACTCTTGTGAGAGTCCTGACCAATGCTTTGAATGTCGGCATTTCATAACTAAATGAAGACATATATCTAATATTTAGGAGTGCACGTTTCTCCTTTTAGGCAAATTAGCATCTATATCCATGCAGGCCTTGTAATTACATTACCTTTAGACACGATGTACTATATAGCATCCCCCATCATGTCACCTGTAGAGTGAGTTGGTCAATATAGTTCCTCTAGGTGGCTGCCTTACAAAGTACAGAATTGTTTTATATGACTTTTAAGACATCTTGACAAAATTCATTCTTTGATGCCGGCATGCTGCTTAAGTTCATGTCCTAAGATTCGTACTTGTATATTAGACATACTAAGAGTCTAACATATTAATTATTAAGCTTTCTTACAGTCTAAGCACCCAATTCACCTCTCTCCTTTCTACATTATTTCTCATTGTGGAAGCTTTGTATTAATAATAATAAATAAATACATATTCTGTTTTAATTTTGATCCCATAAGTACTAGTTTGGAATTACTATCTTACTAGGTGGCTGACTCACTTGAGAAAGGAACAGAACATGAAGATGAGTACATGATCAGCGAAAAGGAACTTCTGGTGAATCGGTAAGTAATTTTGCCTTCTTTGTGGGGGGTTTGATAGCATGTATAACTGTTTGGTTGAAGTTTTAATGATTGCAACATTTATTTCTACTGTTCTCTAAGATTTATATCGATACCAAAGGATATGGGAACATTCAATTGTGGGGCTTTTGTTGCTGGCATTGTGAAGGCGAGTACATGTTATTTTACCTGTATTGATGCACAGTATCACAAATGTAAACAGTTGCCTATGATACTAAAATTCTTTTATTCTTGTGAAGGGAGTCTTGGATAGTGCAGGTTTCCCTGCTGTTGTTACTGCACATTTTGTCCCTATGGAGGGCCAACAACGACCACGGACCACAATGTTGATCAGATTTGCAGAAGAGGTTGGTTATATATTACTACATTGTTACAGGCAGTCATAGCTCAAAAGTCATGTTTAATGCATGAATAATTGATTTGAATAACTAGGGTTTCTCTAAATTAATTAAACCGTTTCATTATAAGTACATTTTTCAGGTTTTGAGTCAGTGTGCTCTCTATTTGCAGGAAATATCAAATGTACTATTCGTACAAACCCACAAGTATGTGGGATTGCTTTAGTTGTGACGTTATTATATTAGGAGCCATATCCTAGTTCGTATATTTCCACCTAATATCAACCCTGAAGTCAATCAATGATAATGTAAACATATCCAATATGAATCCGAAGGAACTGCCTATTTACCAATGATAACAACAACAGTGGATATGTTACTTGGTGAAGTTAGAGGGGGGGCCCTTAATGGAGAAGAATGGAAGTGAAGGATTCAAATAGCCGGCTCCGACCCCCAAAAGACTAATGTGGGGAGATGCAACCAAATTGAAATTAGGTAAAGATAGTCTGGTTATGTTTAGCTTCAACTAGTCCGGATTCTAATAATGCCTTGCCAAGATAGACTCCTAACATAGAGCATAATAGGACGGGCTAATCTAGGTTTCTTTCTGTCTCATATCCCAAGCAAAAAGTTTCATCATCACTCATCAGTTCATCTAGTTAGGCCAGGTTGGGCAACTTCGACCATTGTTACTATCAGGCCTTCCTTTGTAAACACATTGACATTTCCTAATCTCTTCTATATTTTTTCTTGCTCGAATCTGCTTTTCATTCTTCCTTCTTGGTATCAAGCTTAGCTTACTGTGGGGGTCTAATATTCTCCCTAGCAGCTAGCGTTGGCATGTTCGTCTTCTTCTTTTTGAATTTTAGCTGCTTGTTTGTCGACAAGCCCCTAATGACATCCTTCTTTAATGAATAGGGAAGTGGGAGGTATGGGAGAGTGAATGGACTCTTTGTTTCCGTGAAAAGTTTCCTAATATCTTCTTCGTCATAGGGTAACTCGATCTATATGTTTCTCAAGGTGAGATGCCCTATCTCGAGCATGAAAGTGCTGTCTTGAATGGTGATTTGCCTGGTATGCTCCTTCAGTGGGAATGCTAGGGATGTCAAGGTGCGTTTATGTAATACCCAAACCCAAAACCTACAACTTTTTGGGTTTTGTTTCAGTCTCTGATCAATCTCCCTTGTAGTCAAATTCAATTGGGCCTCCAAGGATTATTTAAATTGAAGACATGCGAAGGGTCAGTTAGGATCATATCTCTCATTTATTGTTCTTCCCACAACATTCAAAAGGTTTTCACACGTGAAACATTTTAATGGGGGTCTAATATTCTCCCTAGCAGCTAGCGTTGGCATGTTCGTCTTCTTCTTTTTGAATTTTAGCTGCTTGTTTGTCGACAAGCCCCTAATGACATCCTTCTTTAATGAATAGGGAAGTGGGAGGTAGGGAGCGTGAATGGACTCTTTGTTTCCGTGAAAAGTTTCCTAATATCTTCTTCGTCATAGGGTAACTCGATCTATATGTTTCTCAAGGTGAGATGCCCTATCTCGAGCATGAAAGTGCTGTCTTGAATGGTGATTTGCCTGGTATGCTCCTTCAGTGGGAATGCTAGGGATGTCAAGGTCCGTTTATGTAATACCCAAACCCAAAAACTACAACTTTTTGGGTTTTGTTTCAGTCTCTGATCAATCTCCCTTGTAGTCAAATTCAATTGGGCCTCCAATTCTATAAAGTTGTATGCTAAGTTATTTAGAAGTATTAATAATATGATTATTTAAATTGAAGACATGCGAAGGGTCAGTTAGGATCATCTCTCTCATTTATTGTTCTTCCCACAACATTCAAAAGGTTTTCACACGTGAAACATTTTAATGGAACATTATTGAGTATGATAATCTAATATTTGATAAAGCATCAAGACTCTGGTACAAGATGTTTGTGATTATAGGAATAGCTAACTTTGTACATATTTACTGTCTTTATTATCCTTACTGTCACGAAACTTCTATATAGGAAAACATACTCCCTCCTATATATTGTACCTTTTTTTCCAAAATGAAAGTAGGTTCACTATGTTGAACCAACTTCTTAACATGGTAACAGAGCAACAGAGCATGATTACTTTTTTAACCTAGCTCTCCTAGTCCCTATCCTTGTCCTTCCCCAAAACCCTGCTGTTATCATCTAGTCTTTCCAAACCCTAGCTGCTATCCTTTTCAAACCTAAACCTAATCTTGGTCGCCACCACTACCTTAACACCAGCCTAATCTTCACCAAGTTTTGCCGTAAAACCCTCACATGCCGTTGAAATTCTCTTTGGCACATATGTCGTGTCCCCAATCCTAGCCTCTACCCTATCCCAACCCATAACCTCCATCTTCTTTGCAATACTACCAGCGTGTCCCAGAGCCTCGATTACCTTGTAACCTCAATGTCCCTCCACACAACTATCAACCCTCTGCCAAACACCGAGAGCCTCGTTATCCCTCTTCTTTGTTGGAACTCTAATTCTTTGTCCGATGTCGATAGCCTCTCATCTAGGTAACTCTACTCCTACTTCATGCTCACACCCAAACCGACCACTTAGCCACATCCTCTCGGACTCACCATACCCGCACACCTCACCCAGATCCCTTTAGACCCCGAACCCACCTCAAGAACACCTAGTCTCGCATCCAGTCCTACCTATATCTATATATTCCGAGACCTTACCTCATCTAGATCTCCACCCATCTACTTTAAAACCCGTGTCCTACTTTATTTTATATTGCTCATTAAATTTGTAGGTAAACTTACGGGTCCTCCAAACCATGATCTAACACGATGTTGATATCGGCCCTTGTGTTGTGCTCTTCTAGACTTTGGTACTTCTTTTTCTTCTTTTTGCTCTTAGATATATGGCGACTACTTTGACATTGGCCAGAACCGTTTCTTGACGTCGTTCTCTTGAACTCGATCGAGTTCAAGAGTGAACTCTGTTTGATGACCATTTCTCTCAGGGTGGCGCCAACTATCCCTGATCGGCCTACTCGATCCAACGGGCCCTCGTAAGTGAGACTTATCCATCATCTCATGGACGATCCGTGTCTGATTTCTCCAAGAGTGTTTGACATCAAATGATAAAAAAATCTTCATGGTTCATCAACTTTTTAGAGGCGCTATGCTATCAACGAGTCATGTACATGTCTGCTGCCGAAATATGTTGGAACAACTCAAGCCCCTTCAATCCTCGAAAGATAGTCTTCAATGGTTATATCTCCCACGAAATTGCTGGCGACGTTCCTTCTTTTGCAGCCAAATATCAAGGTTTGTTTCAATAATGGCTTCATGACCAGGCTCCTCCTCTCGACCTTGCGGTTCAAAAGTTGAAGTGTGAGGCACTAGTTGGGTCTCTTTACTTACCTCGTATGCCACCTTATCTCAATGGTGTCCAATCCATATACTTTCCGGAGGTGCCGACCATGATGGTTCTGTTGAGCGATAGAATGCCCACCTTGTTGCTTGACGATTTACTTACAATACAACATTAATATTTTGCCCGACTAAATATTGCCAGATTTTACTTTCCTTGTGCATCACAGGTGGTTGCTGCATCAGTTGGATATTAAGATTTCTTTCTTAATGGTGATATGACCGATGTTTACATGATGTTTATATGTAGCAACCTCTTGGCCATGAGAGTGTAGAGAAATCTCTTGTTTTTCATCTCTAAAGACTATATACGGTCTTGAATAATCTCGATGAGTTTGGTTTGGTAACTTCAGTCAGGTGGTTTGGTTTTAGTCAGTCACTACTGACTCCTTTCTTTATTAATCACCAGACAGGGCACAATATTTCTGCTAGTATTTATCGTTGATATTATTATTACAAGCGATGACTATGCTGATCTCTAATGTCAAGACTCTCTCTCTAATCAGTTTCACACTAAAGACCTTGGTCCTTGCATGCTTCTTTGGTATTAAAGTTTCTCGCAAGTGTGAATCTCTTCTTGAAGTTGCTCGCAAGAATGAGTCTCTAATGAATCAGAGAAGTATTATCTGGATCTTCTGAAGTATATTCTAGGTCCTTGGAGTGTCGACCTGCTGATACTCCTAAGGAGCACAATCTGAAACTCTCCAATCTCGTCTATGCTTCTGACTCTCTTTTACCCAATCCAGATATATATTCTTACATGGTAAGTAAGCTTACTTATTTGAGGGTGCCTTGCCCAAATTTCCTTTTTTTGTTAGCACCGTTTGTCAATAAATGCAGTCGTTACAGATCTCTCATCTTCAGGTCGTTGAACATATTTTCGGTATCCGAAGAAGTTTCCTTGCCAATGATTTGTCTATTAGCAGCCTTCTCTTTCTTTGATGGCATATGATGATGTTGATTATGCTGGTTCAATTGTTGATCGTCGGTCGACTAGTGGATTTTGCACTTTCTTTGGTGTTAACATAGCCACCTGAGAAAGCACGAAGTAGACAGTTGTCATTGCTCCTCTGCCGAGACCGAGTATTGCTTTGTGGCCTATTTGGTTTTCGAGCTTACTAGCTAGCCTTATGCTGATCTGGGTTTCACACTTCCTTCTTCTAATGATCTGGGTGTCATGCTTCCTTCTGCTGATCTAGGTGTCACATGTCCTTCTTTGGCAGCTCTCTACTATGACAATAAGATTGTGATTCACATTGATAAGAATCCACTCTTCCATGAGTGCACCAAGCATATTGAGGTGTATTGTCATTTTATTCGGGTAAAGTCTGTTAAGTTCAGCTTTACCATGTTCACTCTACTTTTCAGCTGGTGACATCTTAACCAAGACCTTGCCTCGTCTGCTCAACATTCACTTTATCTCCCTTTTCATCCCAAATGAAAGTAACTACATTATCTTCAGCCAAGTTCTCAATGGTCATGCAAACCTGATATTTGTAGTATGCATATTGCTATCAGATTTCTTATTGAGTTCCAGCTTCAGATGAGGCCATCTACTTTACGACCCCAAACCTATAATTTTAGTTGACCAGATCGTGTTATCGAGTTATGCAATATTGTTGATTGTGAGGTTGAGTGTTTCCCTGTTCTCTTTAGGCTCATGTTGGCCCTCACATACTGGTGAGAGGCCACATAAACCAGAGCGTTTCCCTTTCGATCATGTGGGGATTGTATATAATGGGTGGTGGAAGTTGCAAGTCAGATTGTTTAGGATGGTTCATTAGTTTTACAAGGTAAGGATGGATGTGATGAGAGGAAGAGAGTAATTACTAAGATTAGTTTTACAAGGGTTAAGGGAGGATATGTGACTGGGGGAGGTTTGGAACGGTAAGTTATGGTTGTCAACGATTGTAATAGTGTCAAAACCTGGTTGTTAGTTGCGTAATTGATGTTGGGACATTGTAGGATTGTCTTCTGAGTTCAGGATGAGATCTGACGATTCCCAAACATATTCCCATTATTAGGGCTGTGTGACCCCTTGTATGTCATAATCTAATGTGCTGTAGGTATCCTCCTATAGTTCCACATCTGTTTCCTACTCAGAGGACCAGGTAGCGCCGGTTGGCAACTCCCCAAGTGCTTCAAGGATTTCAGTTGCATGTGAGAAATACCTTTCAACTTCTCTATTGATATTCTGACAGTGGGAACAATCTCTCTGATCTAAATAAGTGCTCTCAATGACACGACCTCACTGGTGAGTTTAGTGAGCACATTGTGCTTATCTAAGGTATAACCACACAAAGGCATGGAATCATTTTAGATGCATCCTCCATGAAAAATTTCCACCATGGCCACATCATTACCTTGGCTGGATGGGAGAGGATCCTGGATCTTTTCTGCATACTCGTTTACACTGCTTTGCAAAGTAGGAGAATAACTAGAGCAGAAGCTGCAGATATGGCATACATGAGAAGCTGCAGATATACATGAGACTCTTTGCATTACTTCTCTGCTCGCTGTTTTTGTTGAAGGGACCCCAGTGATAAGCATCTGTTGACGAGCATCCATTTTCTCTTACTCTCCTTTTGTTTTTCATTTCCCTTCCTAATCAAACAAGGCAAACACATGTTCTCTTCCCTTTTCTTTTCCTTGCTTCCATTTTCCCTCACAAACAAAACACAGCCTAAAGGACTGGTGGGGATTCTCCTATGATCTTCCACATGGATGTCGGATCCCTTAGGCTTTGTTTGGTGGGTGAGAATGAGGAGAAAAGGAAAAGAAAAGAAAAAAGGAAAGAGAAAAGAAAGAATTTTTTGACTTGTTTGGTTGATAAGAAAAAATGAAAACAGAAAGACAACCTTTATGAATTGTTAAGAGATAATAAGGCGAGCGAGGTGACTATTTGGAGAGAATTAAACTCAAAATGAGTGAGGAAAAAATGGTTTACCTTTCTGCTTCATCAAAGAGAGGGTGAACAACTTACACAAGGCGCCCAAAGGAAGGAGGAAACTCTTAAACAACTCTCAGAGACCAAAGGTTAGGAAAAGTGTAGGAGAATTCTTCCACTTTATTTTTCTCTCTTTCCCTCCTAGCCAAGCGATTACAAATCAATTTTCACTTTCTTTTTCTTTTCATTTCTTCCATTTTCCCTCCAACCAAATGCAGCCTTATGAAACCAGCTAACACTGACATTTATCTAAGGAAAAAGTCCCTCCTTTCCTCCATGCTTCCTCTGACAAAATTCTTTTATGATTCTCCTCCCAAGACTTCCTCTAGAACTCTTTGTCAAAAATCTGGTGCATAATGGCTGGATTGTATACCTTATTGCATGCAGATCTCTAGTGAGTTTTTCATCAGCTGAAACCAAGATATCCACTAGGAACTTGGTCAAACTTTCTTCCCCATTGTTGTACCTACCACTGTTTCTTCTAACCAAGATATCCACTAGGAACTCTTTGTCCAAGGGATGGGACCAAGGACCAAAGCTGTAATGGAGGAAGTAATGTTCCTTGCTCAACATATACTTGCTGCAATAGCTTCTATATTATAGCCAAGTTTTTGGAAGATCCTCATATTCTTCTACTTTCAATGATCTTGCCGATAATGTCCGAGACTTGTTGGCTCTATATGTTCGTCTTTATCTGTAGATATATTTTTCTGGTGGTTGAGCCCAGCAAATAGTTATTGGACGTATTAACGGGTTCCCCGCAAGTACAATGGAACCGATACAAGCGAGGCTAGTTTGCACTTAAATACCCTAAATTTTTTTGGGGCACTTATCCTTGAACTCTTTAAGTTTTCTTCCATTAACTCCGAAGTTGGCCGTCAAATTTGATGGTCACGCCAATTTTGGCCTTTTTATCCTTAAAAATTGAGAGAATTTACTCTTTGTATTTAGTAAAAAAAAATATTAAAAAAGGATTCAAAGAAAATTTTTAAAACATAATTTTAAAAAAGAAAAGACGAAACCATAACCACCCTTCCCGTCCTCCCTTCCCCCAACCCTGGCCATAGTCCCCGCTGCCGCCTATACCCCTCCTCGTCCACCCTGCACAACACCGGTGAGGCCCTTGCCGGCCGTCGACCATCCCAGCGGTCTGCACAAATTGTGGTTGCCATTTCTTACAGCCCCCGGGATGGCTCGTGACCGGCGAGAGCCTTGCCGATGGCGCAAGATGGTCGAGGAGGGGAGTGGTGGTGGCGGTAGCAACAAATTTGGCTGGTGGCAAAGGTGTGGGTAGATGAGTGTTAGGGTTTTATTTATTTTTTTATTACATATGGGGTAATATTGTTATTATTTTTCTGTTTGGACTAACTTGCAAAGGTAGGATGGTTCACGGTATTTAAGTGCACAAAAAAAAAGTTTAGGGTATTAAAGTACCAAAACTCGATAGTTCATGGTAGTAGTGCAAATTAGCCTACAAGTGATTGTCTGGGTCCTGATTATTTAGGAAGTACTATGGATTGATGGTCATATTTGTTGTTTGGCTTTGTTGGTTCCTCCAGCTATGTTAACACGTCACGAGATGACTTGAAGCTTGCTTGTTGACAATGATGGATGAATATGCAGAACTCTGACCTTTCGATTGAAATTATGAAATATGGAATTTAAGGATAATGCATTAATGTGCATATCCAACTTTTTGATAGCAGGAAATATAAGATACCTTACCCTGCAATTAAAGCAGCTTTCCTTTAACACACAGTGATGAGTGGAGGAACTTTTACCGTTCAGTAACACATTCTTTCCAGAGTCCATACTTCGTCGCACATGAAATTATATGGTCTACTTATTCCATATATCATTATATTTTTGTACACGATAGAACGTTCAAGAAATTGATCATTTCTCATTGGTTATTGAATATCTTCACAGTGTGCCGTTCCCTTTATAAGTACTTTAATTTTTGAAATAATATGGAATGTTTAAATTAAAAGACTGGTATTTAGTCCTTTTTTTTTTCTTCTAGATAGGCTTGACCCATCGCTATTTTTTTCAGGTATTGCAGAGGGAGGCAAGATTTGGCTAACTTTCTTATAGATTATTCGCTGCTTACAGCCCATCACATGTGAGTTCTCTTTGGTAGTAACTAGTTTTTTTTTTTTTTTTTTTTTTTTTTTTTACATGAAAAATTGTACGACAAGAATTCCAATCATTTGCCTCATTTTTCCATAGCGATAAATATGACTTGTTCTGTTTCTAATACTACAACGGCAATGCAGATTGGAAACATCAACTTCATTCTCGGTGTAGCAGCGGCAGACTCAGACTTCACCCTACTGTTCTATATGTATTAGTGTGTGTTCCGATTTGATAAAACTGCAGATCTATATTTTAGAATACAGCAACTATGGGTGATTATGTAACCAGAGAAAAATTATTGATGGTAAACCTATGTAAGAGCTAGCTATTGGGAAAAAAAAAGGTTTGCACTTGTTATTTCTTTTCAGTTCTGAATTCATTTTGAAAAATTGATGTGGCCTTTCATTTATTTGGTGGTAATCCAAATGTCATGTATCCTTGGCAAAGAAATCATCTACAAAATCCAAATGTCATATATTTTAGTTAGTGCATTTAGCTTCAAGCTCGACTCATTATTGGCCTATATACAGCTTAGCTCTGAGCTCTAAATTTCCTAGCCGAACTTGAGCTGGAACTCGAGCATGAGAATGAGTTCTAGAATCCCAAGTTCCTAAATAAAATCAGTTTCCCAAATTTCAAATCAATTTTCCATAAGTGTTTTTAGAATTTCATAATTTGTTTTCTAAAAATAAATTGGAGAATTAAGAATAATTTCCATAATAATACTTAAGAAAAAGGGGATTAAATAATAAAAGGATTAAGGTTTAACTTTCTCCAAGTGCTGAGAAGGTTTTAGAGAAGTTTGTTCACTTGTTGTAACAAATTTTTAAAAGAAAACTAAAAAGTCACATGGGAAATTAAAATGCAACTAAAGTAAGATTATTTTGCAAATTTAGTTTTTCCTCTATAAAAAGCATTCTATGAAGACAGTTCTTCATTTTTTGATTCCAAATTCTTGAATTATGTTATTCCCGCTCTTCTTCCTAACGACCTCCGGGAATTCCAAATCTCAACAACCTCTCTCCTCTTCCCATCCCCGACATATACTATTATTCTGGCATAAAGTGTCATCGTAGCTGCACGCGTGAGCATCGAGTCCTTGTTGAAGCGGTGCTTGGTGCCGCTGTCAATCAAGCAAGCGACGATCCGATCGTCATGGTGTTGCTTCGGCGAGCTCCAACGCAGAGGTATCGCTCTGCCTAGGCTCGCCTGAGGCCGATGAGTTCTTCTTGATGCTCCGATGAGTTCGATGAGGACTGCATATGATCGAGTTTAAACGATCGAACCTATCACGTCCCGATTTTGTCGAATCGATAAGTCGTCACGGGATGTGAGTCGTACAAGTCTAAGTTGCTCTTGTACAAGGCACATGTTCATGTACATTTGAATATATCGAGGTTCAATAGAGATTTTGCAAAAGAGATTAGGCAGAGAAATTGAATAATACGATTTGGCACAAAAATGATAATTTTTCATTGATAATATACATCATTACAAATATTTGAACAACGGAGTAAAGGGTACAACAATTTATATTACAAAATGGAATACATTGTTCCATACATCACATCTTTTTACTAGAACAAAACTTATAAACACCTTGAACTTGAGTCTTCTTTTGAGCGACTGGAGCGAGGGCTTCAAAAGAGTACGAACAAGCAAGGCTTCAAAAGGAAAGCAAGCTTCGCGATGTCTAATACCTTCAGTTCCTTTGCACGTCTCCTTGAGTGACACCTGTGGAGACGTGAGTTAGTACATTGTCGTGTACTGGTAAGCAGCTATTTAAAATTTCACATCACCGATAATTGTTAAAGAAATTATGTGAAAGCATGTAATATTACAAGTGGCCTTTCTAGCTATTCCTTAGTTCAGTTTACAAAGCATATACTAGTAACATGACAATGTAAATACAGTGATTCGTACCTACGACATAGTCTCCTTTCCTACAATAAAACTTAACATGTTCTTCCATGTGAACCAAATATTATTAGCTAAACAGTTTATATAGATGAGGGTCGTTGGCACCACAAACCATCATGGACCATAGCTTGGTTAGACGACGATCCTTTCAGCGCGGGCATCGAGTCCCACTGAAAGTTTCCGAATTATCTATGCATGTACATCAGCATAGTTATCCATGTTCCTCCTAGGCCGAATTGATTCCTTAACCTCGACAACCGTTCGAGGAACTGAAATATTGTGCACAAGTTGTCCATGACTAAGAAAA
Source organism: Iris pallida (assembly GCA_029216955.1). Taxonomy (NCBI): domain Eukaryota; kingdom Viridiplantae; phylum Streptophyta; class Magnoliopsida; order Asparagales; family Iridaceae; genus Iris; species Iris pallida. The sequence continues at coordinate 29,820,440 of JANAVB010030220.1, forward strand.
TTAGCTATTCAAACATAGTCTACGAGGTTATAGAAAACTTGATATTCTTAGTTTATTTGACTATCATTTGAGCAATCACAAGACATATTCCATATTACAGTTGCAACATTCATTCATTGATTCAATCTGTATTTAGCACAGTACTATAGCAAGCATATCATAAAATCAGCATGCAACATTACCACGATTTCACAGTTCTATATGATAAGCATACAATAATACTAAGATTCACAATTCTATATGACAAGCATACAACATCAAGTGCTTAACTTTTTTATCTAGTTCTTATAATCGGTATCATTGATTGATTGAAGAACAAGAGGGTCAAGGAAGGAAAGGTCAAGTCACTCACCGTCGAAGAATTGCCAAGAGAAAGAGGTATTCAACACTTCGTTCAAGCTGCGTCTACGCGATCACCTTCAATCGAACCAATAGAGGATCAATACTCTTCTTCTCTCTTTCTCAACGAACTCTATATGAATGCGTAAATCGATGAATGCAACAATAAAAACTATCGAAAAAGTCCACGAAAACATATTCATAAAATCAACAGCGAAAGCATAGGAAAACAAACATCGAAAACGAACAATAAAAATGTTTGAAGAAGGTACTCTTATGGGATCCACTACATATGGAACATGATTACGAAGAGCCAACCACATAAAGGAAGAGTCTTAATTCAATCTGTCCCGAATCAATCAATACCAATAGGATCGTCGATATAGTGCCTCTGACTGGGGAGCGAGGCACTACACTATAACCCACTAAGAAATTTTTTTATCCTCACAAGGATCCACCTTCATTGAGTAGGAAAGGAAACTTTTTCTTCATATCCAACTCAATTCCCATGTCGATTTATCGACCGAATGGTTCCACCAAAGCACGCGAACCAAGGAAACAACTCGATTCCTCAACACCTTATCCTTCATGTCCAAGATTTGAGCAGGTTATTCCGCATATGACAAGTCTGCTTGCAGTTCCAACTGACTAGAGTCTAACACGTTGGCTTGGATCCAACACGTACTTCAGTAGTTGAGATACATGAAACACATTGTGCACCTATGCCAATGCCGGTGGTAGAGCAATCTGATAAGCAACTGGCACGACTCGCTTGAGGACTTCGCAAGGACCAACAAATCACAGACTCAGTTTTTCTTTAACTCCAGATCTCATGACTCCTCGCATGGTGTTACCTTCAGAAATAGATGATCGCCTAGGTGGTATCAGCAACACATGAAATGGTCCTAGGTGGTATCAGCAGCACTGTCAGTTTCATCCTTAGCCATCGTATTTGTTGTTATAGACAACTATTAAATTGACATACATTCTTCATAGAAATATTGAAGGTGTCTATGAATCAGTTCTTCGTGACGAGAGCAAATTGTGAGCAAGTTGATACGAACCATCTTTTTATTAATTAAATACTATGGCTTTATCTATTTAAGTTTTTTCAAGGTAAACCCTCTATTAGTCCTTCGTACCACTTAAGAGCCATGTGTTTGGATGAATGCTTTGTATTTCTAGGAATCAACTTTTCATTCCTTTTCCACGGGAAAGAAATTCAACATTCTTCGATCCATGTTTGGTTAGGTTGGAAATATATGCCGAAATTTTCAATTTTTTCATTCCGATGTTTGGTTCAGATTGAAATATGAATCTTAATTTGTTTAGTTTTCCATAAATATACTTTCAATATGTTATTATTACCTAAATTCATTGGTGTCAATGAAGGTGTTATCGTAAAAAAAAGTTATAATTAATGCACATAACCAACATTTCCAGAAAAGTAAAAATATTTCCGGGGGGGTAGGCTTGGGATTTACTTTCCTTCATATGTGCCCATATTCCCTCCCAATTTCAATCCCCAATTACTAAACAAGGGTAAAGAATCAAAAACTCATTCCCAAGCCTCTAAAACATGAACCAAACCCTCGTTCGGTTTACCGGAGTTAAGGAATCATAAAAAGAAACTTGTTCCTCTCATTTATTAGGCTAATGAATCATAAAAGGAAACTTGTTCCCTTCATTTATTTGGTAGCCACAAACTTAGAAAGTATTTTTCTGATTGGAAAAAATAGGAGGAAAAATGGTTCATCTCAGAATCCATGAGATTCATTTTTCCTCATATCCCAACATTAATTAACAAAAATTATGACAAAAATAGGCATGTGTTATTGCCTATTTTATCAATTAACTCTTCGTATTCGGTTGACTATAATTATGTTGACATCGAATATTATTGGATCATTGATAATTTTTTTTTTTTCCTTTTTTGCATCAACCAAACATTGGAAGGACAATCAAATGGTCTTGCTTAGATGTTTTTCTTGTTGTGACATGAATCCTACTATTCTCTCTCCATGGAAAGTACAAGAAAATTAATTTCCCTTCCGTGAACCAAAGCAAACGAGACCCTTTCCCACGTTCTGGATGTCCCTTTCCCACGTTAGTTGTTGGCAATTACCCAAAAAGAACAGGGTATTTAAGTGAAAATTAGTCTTTCTAATTCTTACACTACCTAGTAAGGGTAACTGTTATATGCATATATATTTGTTAATCTGGTATCTTCCTTTCCATAAAATGTGATGCAAGATCGGAACACAATATGTTTCCAAATTCCAAATTTATGATTTCTGCAGCTAGTTAAATGAGGATGATGGTGTACAACCTAGAAGACTGTGTTGGAAATTCTTCACTTTTCTTGTTTTAAAAATTTGCAACAAAATAAAAATAAGTAAATGTTACCGACCTCCAGAAAAGTTGCGCACGTAGCACTGTCCTAAAAGTTAATCTGGATTTATGTACAGACTTTATCCGAATGCTCATAGTGGTAAAATCCATGCTCCACCGAAATTTTTTTGTCGCACACAACGTAGAGAGAGCGACCATTGACTTAGCTCTTCTCAGAGTAAGGACGAAGAACACCAGAGTTTCGGATCGACAAGAATTTGAAAGAGAGAGAGTATTTTTAGAGGAATTTTTTGGTGTGAAACGAAACATTGAGATGGGCCTCAATATATAGGCTTTTCTCCCACGGTTAGGGAATAACAGATAATGAAGGCTAATTTAATCCAACCAATAAAAACTGAATGTTACAAATGTATACAAATAAAAAACATGTGATATATTGTATCTGGACAGAAGTTAAAGTATCAAATGTTACAAATTTAATGGGTTTATAAATGTCAAAAATAAATGAGGAGGTGCAAAAAGATTTTTAGGGTCTCAGCCCGAACCCGAAGAGAAAATCGAATCGGCATTCGGCGCCCACAAATGTGGGCATGTACCCGCACCCGTTACGCACGCCAAACCGAACCGAACCGAGCTGAGCCGGGCCGGGCAACGGCGGCGACGCACAAGCGTGGCCCATAGACTACCCACACAAAGCTTCAAATAAGCAAGAAGGAAGAAGAGAATATATGTGCACTATATTGCTATCACCTAGCCAATGTGGGACAATTCATAGGAGGGAATTTGAGATTTTGGACTTAGTGTATGAAAAGAAAAACACACAGCTAACAATCCCCCCCAAAGGTCAAGTTCCAAAAGGACATAAGGAAAGAAAATAAGAAAAAATAAGGGAATTTCTGGACAGTTATATACTATGCATAAATGAGATGGACTATCACGTAGTGACACTTGTCTTTGTCTGAAGAAGAGATTGATGGACTACGCCTTGAATCAGTCTTCTTGAACCAGATTCAGAAAATAGCACACATAGTGTAGTGCCCCGTCCCGCTCAGTCAATCGGAGAAATTGAAACGCCGACGGCGTTCGGACTTAGCCTCGCAACAGCTTGCTCGACTCCTCGCTCAGGTGGGGTAGTTTCGGTGAACTTGCCTGCTGCTGTTGAACCGGAACTTGCCTGCTGCTCAGGTGGGGTAGTTTCGGTGAACTTGCTCGACTCCTCTGCCTGCCCACGTCTCGAAACTGCTGCTCTGACCTGCTGCTGTTGAACCGGTACCTAAGCCATATACTGCTGGACTGCCGGGGTAGCCGGTGAAGATGGACTCTAGCAGGACTGACCCTGCTGGCTGATCAGGCTGAACTGATACCTCTGCCCTTGGGTCAACTCTGAACTCTGCCCCTAAATGCTGAGACTGATCCTCCATAACTGGCCTAACAGAAGATTGCTGACTGCCATCGGCAAAACCCAAACAAGATGATCGGAAGGATTAAGAACCGTGCCCTTAAAAGTTAAAGGACACAAGGATTAAATTGAAAGAACAGAAAAGATCAACGATCAAGGCAGATATCAGGTCAAAGGATCAGAGATATAGAATAACACGAAGGATATCAATAAAGGACAATTGTGACTGAGATATCTAAACATCAGTAACCCCCACATATCTGATAAATCAGACCTGCATGGGCCACCACTAAAACCTATGTCACGTCCCAGAACCAGAATACTAGCAAGTAGGGACGGACCAGGCCAGCTACGTACACCAAAGTACTCCAGTACTCTGAAATAACGTATAAGCTGTATAGACATGGGGGTTACTACTACAAGCCAACAGTCGATCCTAGGTCAAGCAATCCTAGGTATCTCAATCACAGGCAGTAAACAATGTACAAGAAGTAAGTTCAACTAGAATATAAAATAGTAAAGCATCCCAAACTATCATATATCAATGATCATGAAGCTAGTAATACATAATAAAGACTAGCAAGAGTAATAGTCATACATGATAAGCTCTAGCTATAGTCTAGAATACGCAAATCATGTTCTGGCCCGTAGGCTAAATGTCAAGTCCAAAACACGAGCTAAACACGTGCTCGGAGGCTAAACGACACAAAAGAATAATGTACATAACTAGTGGGAGAATGAAATAGAAAACCCACTAAGGTACTCTGGTGCTCCGGGTAGTCACCAACGAGTGGAAGGACGAAAGATCCTCCGGGCTCCTCTATCAGATCTGGCCAAACAAAACCAGTGGGGTCAGACCCCCAATAGCAAGTACCACAAAGGAAGCCAAACTATGAACTAAAACCAGCATGCAAATCATAGCAACGGATAGAAACAGAAATAAATAAAAGCAAATCGAGACTCGTGCGCTACCAATGTACTTATCCCGAGAATAGAAAAGACAATAAGTAAAGCAACATGTAGCATAAAGTAAAAGACATGTGACATAATGTAAACTGTGTACATGTAAAGAAAAGGAAGCATGTGAACATGAAAGATAAACTAGACATGTGAGCATGTTAAGTAGCCGGGACATGTGAGCATGTTAGGTAGCTGGAACATGTAAGATAACTAGAACATGTGAGCATGTTAAGTAACTGGAACATGTGAGCATGTTATGTAACTGGAGCATGTGAGCATGTTATGTCTATATAGAACGACAAATGATTAGATGACTTAGGAACTATTCTGGAACCCAAGTTACAACCCATAAACCAAACAAGGACCGGGGTTGTAACCCTTCTCCTGAAAGAACTTTAGTATCTAATCATTTACCGGCAAAAGTAAAGCATAAATAAAGATGTACTGAAAATAAACAAATCCGGACACTGCCTAGACAAACTAGACTAGACTGGACTTCATACAATAGTCACGGCCAAGCAATGAGTACGGCTTTATACATTAGCTAACTAGGATTATCACAATCCTAATTACTAACAAATGCAAGTCTGAGAATTCCAAGTCCAGCACCTGCCTGTTACTACCTGAATGGTCCAAGCCAAAGGAGCAATGGTAATAGTGGATACATCGCCCAGGAGACAAATATATCCTATAGTAGTGGTACATCGCCCGGGAGACAAATGTACCACTAAGACATATAATAATGGGTACATCGCCCAGACGACAAATGTACCCGGTGCAACACTCGACGGTGCGCTGGAAGTATACTCATCATGACAGATAGCTCCAAATCCCAAGAATATATATATATAATGCCAAGACCAAAGGGGCAACAGGTAACTGGGAAATTCTCAATGATCTAAGTAATCAAGCTAGTTGTTTAGTCCTTAACATTTTCTTGTTGGATTTCGGGTGTGGCATTCCGCAGAATCCATCCTAGACATGAGACATGCAAGACTGGACAAAAGCAAAAATGTGCACCATAATAAGCCACAACAAAAAAATATCATAAAGTGGAAGCTAGGAGTGCGCTACGACGAGCCACTATAGGGAGTGCGCCATGACAGGCCACTATCATGTAAGCAAAGAAGAACATGTACAAGAGTGTACCACGACGGATCACTATCTAGTAAGCAAAGAAGACATGTAAGAAGAGTGCGCCACGACGGGCCACTATCATGTAAGCAAAGAAGGCATGGCAACAATTATCATAGCTTGTAAGAAAGAATCTATCAAAAAGATATATCATAGCATGTGGGAAAGAATAATTAAAACTAAGTACATTTCATAGCAAAATAATTGAACATGCGCTAGTATCAAGTGTATATAGGGTGTAAAATCATTTTCTAACTATGCAAGATCATCTAATCATGTTAAAAAATCATTACAATCGAAGAAAATATCAAAAACGGACAAAAACGGGCAAAAACGGGCAAAAATAGACTAAAATGGAATAAAATGGCATACCTGCGGTATACAGCGGCATACCGGCGGTATACCGGCCTAAAGACAGAAAGTTTCTGGTACAAAAATTGGCATACCGACGGTTTATATGCAAAAATCGAGTTTTAACAGAAAATCAAATCTTGCTTAAACGAATTTTTGGAAACATGCATATATACGAGAATCATCAGGAAAACATATTTAACAAAATGAGTTTAGAAAAATTCTAAGCATTTAATACCAAGGAAAACAAAAATGACAATAGATTACTATTGTTCAAGAATTTGGCAAGATGTACTTGCCTAGGTTAAGCTCCAAGCCTAATCTTCTACTCCTCCTCCTAGGGGGGTTAAACACCACACCCAAGGCCTCAAGGCCAAGCTCTTGGCAAGCTCCAAGAGGGAGAGAAGGGAAGAAGAAATGAAGAGAGAGTGAAGAGAATGAAAAAAGAGAGGAGAAAGAAAGTGAAATGGTATATATAGAAGGGGAAATTAATCTTAACTGTTGGATCATGATCCATGTCAAAATCTAAGTCAATCATGGCCATCCAAACAAAACCAAATATCCAATAGGTAATAGGGTGCATCTACACTATTCACAAAAATATCTAAATACTATTCATCAAAATATCCAAAACACTATTCATCAAAATATCGGAAACACTATTCATAAAAATATCTGAAATCGAAAATATCTAAAATATGGAAAATCTGTCTGGACGGTATGCCGTCGGTATACTCCGGTATACTGGCGGTATGCCGGCCAAGAAGAAAATCTATAAGTTAGGAAAAATTTTAAAGCATTACGAAAACCAAAAAAATATGAAATACACTACAAAATACGTATCCGTATATAAATACCGATACTGTGAGACGAGTCTCACAGTAAAATAGTAGTTACATCCCGTGCCTTTTTTTCAGAAGAGCACGTCAACTTCTTACAAAGATCGCTGTGGCGATGCTTGAAATTTTTTAAGCGACTTTCTTGACTCTTGTACAAACTTCTAACTGAATAGCACTGAGCACTTTTAGGCTTACGAAGCTTGTGGCTAGTAGATGGAAAGGTTAAGGCTTGTATGAGGCTTATAGAGAAGAGAAGAATAGATAATTGGATGAATGAATATGAGAGAATTCAAGGCCTATTTATACTAGTTGGGATAGGCAGAATTCGGCCAGAATTATGTGTCATGAATTCAAATTTTTGGCCGTTGGACAACTAGCATACAACAAACCCTAAAAATTAGGGTCCTGGAAATCAGGGGACAGAGTTCAGCCCGAACTCTGTGTGGAGGCAGAGTTCGGCCCGAACTCTGTGTGGAGGCAGAGTTCGGCCCGAACTCTGTCTTCATGCTGACAAAAAGTTCAGTTGGGCCTTTGTGGGCTAGTTTGGCTTTTGGTGGAGCTTTGGATTTGTTTGGGAATAAAGGTTTAAGCCAAGAAAACCCAGTGCTACTCAGTTTACATTTAGCTAGACTCAATAAATGTAAAATAGTACAGACTCTGAAAATGAGTATGCTGTAGGAGAGAGACGACGTCCGTCTTGCACTGAGTTCTGTCTTGATGTGTCATATTGAATTATGACAAGTATCATATTGTCAATTTGTCAATATTTGGTTGACTGTGATCCAGTTTGGATCAACAATAGCAAGCACTATCCCCTGTTGTCTGCGGTTGTCAAGTCACATAGTCCCACGAGAACAAGGCTCGTCATATGA